>CAUYRH010043976.1:0-18238 GCA_963574655.1 Perodicticus potto
CACAATAATTAAGTGAACGAGATGAGGTATATATTAACCAGTGTGATGTAAGCATTCCTAATTCTGTATGAAATCAGCACAATGTACCCTATAAATGCATTAATGTATACATGATCTATGTGTTTATGATTTAATAAAAAAATAATAAATAGGGGAGGTGCCTGTGGCTCATTGAGTAGGGTGTCGGCCCCATATACCAAGTTTGGCAGGTTCAAAACTGGCCTCGGTCGAACTGCAAAACAGGAAAATAGCCGGGTGTTGTGGCGGGCGCCTGTAGTCCCAGCTACTCGGGAGGCTGAGGCAGGAGAATCACCTAAGCCCAGAAATTGGAGGTTGCTGTGAGCTGCATGACGCCACAGCACTCTACCAAGGGTGACAAAGTGAGACTCTGTCTCTAAAAAAAAATAAAAATAAAAATAAATGAATAAATAAATAAAAATAAATGTTGTTACAGACCTCATTTTTCATTCACCGTGAACTCAGGTGACTTTCCTAAAGGACATGAAGAGAATTATTTTCCTCTCTGTAGGACTTGACTTTCTGGGGCCAGACATAAAAATATGTTTACCTTGAGGAAACAGGCGGATCATGAAAATGTGATAAATGAGAAAATTTAGTAATAATGAGGAACCTAAACATGAAGGGAGTGCATGTCAGAGAGGAAGGGTCCCTAGGGGAATTTTGAGACCAGAGAAACTAAGTTATAGTAAAAATGTCCTCAGATAATAGACTTTGGTGCAATTTGGAAATACTAACAGCAAAGACAAAAAGGTCATACAAACATTAAAATATTAGAAGCCTGACCCAGAAGCAGATTTAGAAGGGAGATTAGAAGGGCAGAAAATTTACACCATTTACCTGGAAACAGATGGAAAATCCAGGAAGATGATTTTAATCATTCGTATTAGAGTTCAAATGAAGCACTGGATATAAACAACTGGAAAAGCAAAAGCAAGGTAGGGATGTGTGTGTGTGTGCATGCATGTGCGTGAGAAAGAAAACAGTCCTAAGAGGGAATGGAGGTGAGGGATGGAGTTTAAGGAGTATACTGCAAGATTGCAGGACACAAATCTGACTAGAAATAGATGCAGCTCAGTTTTCTATATGCTCAGCCATGCAATCCTGGAAATACTATATTTCATGCAGCACTTTTAGATATTTAAAAGTTAGCAACCATACTTACTGTGTTCTTGGCCGTGCAGAAGCTTTTTAGTTTCATCAGATCACAGTATTTTTGATATTGTTTCCATTGCCTTGGGGGTCCTCCTCATAAATTATTCACCCAGGCCAATTCTCAAATGCCATATTCTTCAAGATGGCTTCAGATACAGAATATATTCAATATCACCTCAAAACTCTTCGTAAGAGATAAGATGTGAAAATCTAGAGTATACTACATAAAATTCACAGGGGCTTGATTGAGGAAGTGCTGTGAGATAACTGTCAAAAAGAACAAGAATCTACCTCTCACATGGATTAACACATAACCAGCAGTATTCTCAAATATTAGGTAAGCTTAACTTGCATGCTAATGATCTCATTTCCAACATACTCACGCCACTGACATTATTTGAAGAGAAATTGTCAGAAATTCTTGCGTATTTGGTTGAACTCATAAACAAGGTAGACAGTACATTGAAATGTTCATATTCTCTTCTTCTTGAGATGAGTGTTACTTAAATATGTGGGATCCAAATCCCAGAGCTTGAGTCTTGGTTTACTTCATTTAAAGTAATCACATTTAAATCACATTTGTCTGTGAGTTTTGAATGAGATATTCAATGAATATCTTAGGTAAATTAATTGCTTAAAAAAGAAAATATATCTATAATTAAATTATCTGAAAACTAAGAATTTATTAGTAACCTAAAATGAATGCTGATAAATTTCATTCCATGATTGTTGAGTAAAAGTAGTGGCAAGCAACGGTCAATAACTATTTAGCCAAAAGGTCACCTATCAGTTACTTTACCACAATAAAATAGTGCAGATTTCTAGATGGGTCATCAAATTCTTACATTACTATCATATAGGAAAAAACTAATTTAAAAAGAAGAATTTCTTTCATTATTGAAAGAATATAAGCTGTGATAATAAAATAAGTCTGTGTTATTTGTTGGCATCAGTCCTTCTTAGATTACCTTGAAAATCCTGATTTCACTTAAGCAGTTACACCAGGAAAATTCCAAACTAGTAGAAGAGTTACACTAGTTTCGTGAATTTCATCATTTATTTGTCCAGTTAATGCTATCAAGATGTGCACACTGAATGATAAATCAATGATAAATTAAAAATAGAAGAACAAAAACACTTGCAGCTCAAATATGCCTCAAGACACAAATTTAAGTTCTCAATCACTTTTAATATTAAAAATGCTTTTATGATGGAAGTATATACATGTTCTTCTAATCTTAAATATTGAAAAAAGATCTTAGGTTTGGTGCTCATAGCACAGTGGTTACGGTGCTGGCCTCATGCACTGAGGGTGGTGGGTTCAAATGCAGCCCAGACCAGCTAAAGAACAATGATAGCTGCAATAAAGAAATAACCAGGCATTGTGGTGAACAAGAGAGTCACTTAAGCCCTAGAGTTGGACGTTTACCTTGATGGAACTGAAACATATTTTTAGTAAAATATCTCAAGAATGGGGGAAAAAAAGTATCCCATGTACTAAATACTATTATGAAACCTACACATTTATGTGAATGATAAAACACAACTATAGTCCAGAAAGATGGAGGGGGAGCGAAGAGAAAGGGGGAAGGTGAGAGGAGGGAGGGTATTTGGTGGGACCTCACCTATTGTGCACAATGCAATGGTACATTTCAAAACTACTAAGAGTAGAGTATAAATATCTTACCACAATAAATAATTAAATGAGGTGATTGTTACGTTAATCAGTTTGATATAAACTTTCCACATTGTATATTAAATTAGCACATTGTATGTACCCCATAAATGCACACAGTTATAATTTAAAAAATTTTAAAAATTAAAAAGAATATTGATATATTTTTCTCATTGGATTTCAAGAACAAATCTACAAAAGATATAAGTTTTTGTTTTGCTCTTTCTTAGACCATATTATTTACCATCTGTGTGCTGCAACTTTCCTCCTTTCCAAAAGAAAAGCTCTCCATTTGAATGTTTACTTAGCAACCATAAGATGAAATGTCTAGTCCCGTGATCTCATACATGTCCTTTAGAGCAATGTGCACAAGCACAACTCTGTGCCTACAATTGTTTAAGTGAAAGGAGTTTATAGAGGAGAATCATATATAAAACTGGATCAGTTAACTATTGCTCTGTAATAAACCACCCCAAAACTTAGTGACTTAACACAAGAACCATTTGCTTGCTCATAAACAATTTGGACCCCACTCAACTGGATGGTTTCTCTGTTGGTTTCTCCTGAGATCACTCACTTAGCTGCAGTCATCTGATAGCTCAGCTGCACCAGATGATCCAAGATGCCCTCACTCATGTATCTGGCAGTTGCCACTGAATATTGCCTGAGTGCTTAATTCTCTTCCACATAACCTCTTATCCTCCAGGGAAAGAGAGTCTTCACTTAATTGCAGAATTGTTCTAAGAGAGTGAAAGTAGAAACAGCAAGAAGTACTAAAGCTTTGCAAGTCATACAGTATCATTTTGCCAAAACAAGTCTCAAGGCCACCCAAGTTCATGGACTATGGGAATAGATACCATCTATTATGGTAGACATGGCAGCATCATATTGAAAAGGGGCACAGCTCAGGGTAGTGTAGTTCATTGGAAGCAATTACAAGAAAAACAGAATTATTTCTATCTTATCAAGAACCATCATACTTTTATCCATCAAACATGATTATTACTGGTTGAATGTGTTCTCTCAAACTAAACAATGAACATACTAAGGACTAACATCTAGCCCTATATCCCTTGGAGTCTACAGAGTTTACAATACTATCTTCACACAGTAGTAGTTCAAATATTAATAATAAAAATATAGCAAAAGTGGTACTATTGCTAGTAGTAGTAATAGTTAATATTTATCATTTTACTATGGTCCAAAACCTTGACTTGAATTATTTCATTTAATGCTTATGACTATACTGTCAGGAAAGTCTTATACATTTACTCAAAAGATGAGAAATCTGAGTTTTAGTAGGAATAAATAATGTAGCCCAGATTGTAATGGGTAAAGGTAAAAATATAAACCAGGTCTGCTTGACTACTGAGACCATCATCTTCACCACTGTGCTATACATTGCACTAGATAAAAACAATATTTGTCCACAAGTGTAACTGAGTCTTTTATCTACTTTTCATATATTTTTCCTTAGTTATTAGTTTAGATTTTGCAAATCAAAGGTGTCCAAAGGTGATTTCTTTTACTGTCTTTGCCTAGGGACATATCCTTTGGTCACAACCTGTTTGTAGAGTTCAATTGCCATTAAGGTCAGTAGGAAGGGTTTGGACGCTCTAGGTAGCAGAACTAGTGATTCAACAGAAAAGCTGTGAAAATCACTCTACTTCACAACTCATAGTTATCCTGTAAGTTTACAGGAAAATAGAAAGAGGAAATAAAGAAGGAAAGGGAAGAAGGAGTAGCGGGGCCGAGATTTTTCCATCAGTGTCCAAGGCTCAAAATTACACTTTTGAGACCAGCAATCTGCCAGTTCGCTGCACATCCCAAGCTGCCAATCTACGCCAATATTCCCCTCCAGCTCTGAAGGTAGGGTGGCCTTGCTCAGATCTGCTATGGACAAAGAAGACATGTGGTATTGTATGGCTATCTGGTGCCACACTGCAGCAGAGGCAGCCTGACGTTTGTCTTAGAGAAGGAGGGCCTCATGCAGGGATGCAGTGACACACCCAGCAGCCCAGACATCTCCTTTTGAGCTGTAAGGAAAGATAGCCACCAGAAACTGCCCAGTTAAGCTGAAGACTGGGAGCCCAGCAGAGAGAGAGAAGTGATAACTACAGGTCACCTCTGCTGAGGAAAGCTGCAACTCCAAGAAAGCAAGCTTCAGGTACAAAATTCATTTGAAAGGAAAAGTGTCCGTCCCCTTCCCTAAGAGAGGTTTTTTTTGTTTTTCTGTTTCCTTTTCATTTGCTCCTATGAGTTTTCTACAGACAAGCAGTGAACTGTGGACCTCTTGTCTCACCCCACAGAACAGTGCTGTGGGAAGTGGGGATTACTTCCTCAGAGTGACCCTGCTATAACTCTGAACACTCTCTTACTAGGCAGAGAAATTGAACTTAAGTATTCCCCACCATTCTGAACTTACAGTACACCCTTCTCTCAACCCCTGCTGAGACTGAGGGAGGAGGTTCTTGAGCAGCGCACCCCCACCCACAGCCAGACCAAGTGCCCCACCGGCAAGAGATACTGGAGGCCACAGCAAGCCTCCCTCCCCCTGGCCAGGGACTCTGCCCATGACTGCAAGGCCCTGTGCCCTGAACCCAAAGCCCGCTGGGCTTCTGCAGGCCTGACAGGCCAGGGTCTCCACCTCCCTCAGCTACTGCATGGGCCCACAGCCCGCACCCGCAGGGCCTCTGCAGGTCCGCTTCTGGCCAGGGACTCAGCCGGTAACTGTGAGGCCCCCCCCCGCCCCACTCCCACCAGGCATCTGCAGGCCTGCCCCCTGGCCAGAAATTTCCCTGGTGACCACACAGCTCTACACCCTGTGCCCCCCAGGCCTCTGCACGTCTGCCCCAGGCTAGGGACTCCACAGGTCCGCCCCCGGCCAGTGACTCTGTGGGCCACCGTGTGGCTCTACCCCTGGCCTGGGACTCAGCGGGAGACCATGTGGCCCTGCACCCTGCACCCACCAGGCCTCTGCATGCCTGCCTCTGGCCAGGGACTTCAGGAGCCACTCAACCTATGTCCTTCCACCCGTACCCTCCCTGACTCCAAACCAGCCTACCCATCTGGAAAGGGACTCTGGAAACTGCGGGACTAGGGCCCACTCTCTGGAGCCCTCCCTGCCTCTGTGTGGAACCCTCCTCCCTGCCAGAGATTGCTGAAGCGTTGGGCTCTCTTTGCCAAGATCACCGGGTGCCTGGCACTCCCAGAACTGTGTGCACTATCCCCTGCCCTGCTTCTGAATCCATTGGTGCCACAGTCCAAAGCTGCTCCCATAGCCAGAACCCCCTGGCTGGGGCAGTCCCAGAAGAGCTACACAGGGTCACCCCCTACAAAGCTCCAGCAACAATAGAGTGATCCTGCTGGGATCTAATCTTGGAGAGACACCTCCCCAACTCTGAGGATAGCCAGAGGAAATGGTGAAAAACAATCATGAGGCAGAATAAATGGAAAAATTCTGGCAATATGAATAACTAGAGTAGATCAACTCCCCCAAAGAATGACAAGGCAGACACAGCACAAGATCCCATGCATAAACAAATGGCTGAGATCTCAGAAATAGAATTCAGAATCTGGATAGTAAATAAGATCAACAGAATAGAGGAAAAGATAGAATTAGAATTTCAAGCAGTAATCTAAAACTTGTCTCAAGAATTCAATGAATTCAAAGACAAAATGACCAAAGATTTTGACACATTGAGACAAGAAGTTGCAAGCCCTCAAAGATCAGAGAAATATAGTAGAATCCCTCAGGAACAGAATGGAGCAAGTTCTAAATGAGGGATGGGCTAAAGTTTCACCTTTGGGCATGTGGAAAAGAGAATGATGTTGGGCAGGGAACTGCAAGTAACCAAGACTGTAGGAACAGGAGAAGATAAGGATGGGTTTCTCTGGTCCCAGGATTTGGGCATCCTGATCATTCTTGATGGAATGGAGGGATAAAAAGGGCTGCCATTTGACCCAGTATTCCTTAAATTGTCTCAGACACCCTGGAAAACATATCCAGGCACAGAATCCAGAAGTGTTCCCCAGCTAGCACCAAAGTGACTTATAATCATATAACTCTGTAGCTGCTCACCTTGGTCATTGAATGAACTCCACAATAATGCAATCCTACATTTATGGAATTTTTTGGACACTACTTCTCACGTTTAAAAAAGTTGTACTCTGTTTACAAAATCATAAGTTATATGAGAAAATCATGCATGATAAAGAACATGTGTTCATAACAACAACAAAGCACCTACTGTGGTAGAAACTACTAGTTGTGCTCTAATGTCCATTTTCATCTTCTTCCATACTAATAGAGTGCTAGTCTTTTTTCCTGACCCATAGCCTACCAGAAAAAATGCAATATTTCTTAGGTTCTCTTGCCACTAGGTATGGCCATGTGACACCCTATTCTAGCCGATGGAACATAAAAGGAATATGGAATTACTCTGTAGCAGTTCCCTAACACCTTCCTTGTAATATATCTAGATGTTCTTGCCTCCCTCTTGTTTATCATTTCTTCAATCTTGTTCCTAAACACAGGTAAGATAGCTGCAGCACTCCTAGTTATCTCAAATCTTAAGGAGTAAAACTGACTTCTGATGACATGACAGGGCAATGTGGAAGACTCTATGGGATAAAACTATCACATCAGATTTTGTGGGACACTTTCATGTGAGAAAGAAATAAATGCCTATCATGTTTAAGCTATTGTTTTTATGAGTCTCTATTACTTTTTGCCAGCCTTGTTCTAGATAACACACCCATAAAAAATTAATAAGAAATGTAGAGTTATGGGACATAAATGAATCCATGAATCAATAGTTAAGAAAATTCAGTGTTATAAAGATACACATTCTTCTCAAAACTGTCCTATAAATTCAATGCAAAAAAAAAAATCTCAGTTGAATTTTTAATACATCCTAAGAAGATTCATTAAAATCTGTGATTCTGAAGTTCATCTAGAAAATTAAATGTTGAAAAATACCTCCAAACAGTGAGAAACAAAAGATCATAAATAGGAATGTGTCTTTTGTTATATTGAAATATAAAATACACTAATGAAAAAAATATGGTATTGGTATAAACAGTACACTCTATATCAACGAAATAAAGATATATAAATATATGTGTGTGTACATACATACATATTCTATATACAAATGTATATAGTATATACACATACAAATATATGGTGTATGTGTGTAAAGATATATAAAGATATGTTTAGTATTTTTTTTAAAGCAGGATGTTAAGAGAATGATGTTGGGGGCATTTAGATGTATGGGAGGAAAATTGTTAGATATTTGTTTTATAGAACTTTTAAAATTAAATTCTGGATATAATAAATATCTAAATGTAAAAAACAAATACCAAAAAATAATTGGAATTCAAAATAGGAAAATATTTTAAAACATAATTCTGGGTTAAAATATCTCTTCTTAAAGAAAGATGGAGACTTTACCTCTTTGTGTTTACATGGATGAAGCTCGAATATATTCTTCTTAGCAAAGAATGGAAGAAAAAGTATCCAATGTACTCAGCCCTACTATGAAGCTAATTTATAGGTTTCATATGAAGGCTATAACGCAACTATAGCACAAGAATATGGGGAAATAGGGAGGGGAGGGGAGGGGGGAGGTTGGAGTGGAGGGAGGGTAATTTGTGGGGCCACACCTATGGTGCATCTTAGAAGTGTACAGGCAAAACTTACTAAGTGCAGAATAGAAATGTCTTCATACAATAACTAAGAAAATGCCATGAAGGCTATGTTAAACAGTTTGATGAAAACATTTCAGATTGTATATGAAACCAGTACATTGTACCGCTTGATTGCACTAATAAATGCAGCTATGATTTAAAAAAAAAAAAAGATTTTATTATTGGAGGAAACCGAGTAAAGAAGACACAGGTTCTCTGTTGTTTATTACACTACCTGTTAACCTACAATTATTTCAAAGAAAAAATAAGTCCCCAAACAACAGCTGCTAGTGGAGATTCAGAGAGAAAGAAATAGTTGCACATTGCTGGTGGAACTCTATACTAGCACAACCTCTAATTATATGAAAATATCTCAAAACACTAAAGGTAGACGTACCATTTGAACAGCAATCCTATACAACCCTAAGAAAAATAAAAAGTAAATTTACCAAAAAGATGTGCATTTTAATGGTTGTTGCAACACCCATTCCAAACATGTTGAATCAACCCAAGTGCCCATCGATACATAAGTGCACTAATGAAGTGTGGTGTATGTGAACTATGGAGTACTACACACACACACACACACACACACACACACACACACACACACGGTGACCAATACCTTTTGTAGGAACCTGGATGGAAATGGAGGCCATTCTTCTATGTGAAGTATCTCATGAATGGAAAAACAAACACCACATGCATCTACTATGAAATTGGAGCTAATTTATTAATACCCAGGTGCACATGTGATAGTAAACTCAACAGAAAACAAACAAATAGGAGGGATAAGGAGAGAACAGGTAAATTCACACATCATGGGTACAATGCATGCTATCTTGGTGGTGAACACCATGTCACTTTGACTCAGACTACACAACTGAAATTCATGTAACCAAAACATTTGTACCACTGTATTATTCTGAAATAAAAGTTTAAAAAGAAAAAAAGATTGCTATTCAGTTCCATATGTTTATGTCTCTATTTTTGTGCCAATACCATGCTGTTTTGGTCACTGTGGACTTGTAATAAAGCCTGAAGTCTGGAAAGGTGACATATCCAGCTTTGTTTTTTGTTACTAAAAACTGCCTTCGCTATATGGTTTTTTTTCTGGCTCCATATGAAATGAAAATTACTTTTTCCAGTTCTCCAAAGTATAATAATGGCATTTAAATGGTGATTGCATTGAATTTGCAGATTGTTTTGGGTAGTACAGACATTTTAACAATGTTGATTCTTCCCAGCCAAGAGCATGGTATGATCTTCCATTCGTTAATGTCTTTTGTTATTTCTTTTTTTAGGGTTTCATGATTCCTTTGTAAAGTTCATTCACCACTTTTGTTAGGTATGTTCCTAAGTATTTCATTTTCTTTGAAGCTACTGTGAAGGGAATTGTGTCTTTGATTAGCTTCCACTTGGCTGTTATTGGAGTACACAAAGGCTACTGATTTGTGGACATTCTTATATAGCAATCTAATGTTTGATAAACCAAACAAAAGCATACACTGGGGAAAAGATTCCCTATTTAATAAATGGTGCTAGAACTGGATAACCACATGTAAAACACGGAAACTGGACCCACACTTTTCATCACTTACAAAAATGGACTCAAGATGGATAAAAGCTTGAAATCTAAGACATGAAACTATAAAGAAAAAACTTGAAGAAAGTGTTGGGAAAACTCTTGAGAATGTCATCTTGGGGAAAGCAACTGAAAAGTTTCAGCAGAACTAATGACACAACAATTAAAGCAAAAAGATGAGCTTCAGAATAGAAAAAAAAGTTTGCACATTAAGAATATGACAAAGGCTTGATAACTAGGATCTATAGAGAACTCAAGTTAATCAACAACAACAATAAAAAAGAGTAAAAAATCTCTTCTATCACTGGGCAACAGACAAGAGCAGGATCTTCTCTGAGGAAGATAGACGATGGATACAAAACATGAAAAAATGCACATCGTTCCTAATCATCAGAGAAATGCAAATCAAAACCACCCTGAGAAATCACCTAACCCCAGGAGATTAGACCACATCACAAATTCCCAAAGTTTCAGATACTGGTGTAGATGTGGGGAGAGGGCATTACTTTTACACTGTTAATGAGACTACTAACTCATGTAGCCTCTTTGGAAAGAAGTATGGAGAATCCTCAAAGAACTCAAATTAGACTTCCCATTTGACCCTGAAATCTCACTACTAGGCAGAAAAACCTCGTTTTACCATGAGGACATTTGTACTAGATTATTTATCACAACTCAATTTATAATCACCAAAATGTGGAAATAACCTAAGTGCCCATCAATTCAGGAATGGATTAACAAGCTGTGATATGTGTGTGTGTGTGTGTGTGTGTGTGTGTGTGTGTGTGTATCATGGAATACTATTCAACCATAAAAAGATGGTGACACATCTTTTGTATTAACCTGGATGGAGTTGAAACACCTTCTTCTTAGTAAAGTATCACAAGAATGAAAAAGCAAATATCCAATGTATTCAATACTAATATGATGCCAGTAGATGATCTAATTCATGCCCACATATAAGTACAACTCAATTCAATTCAAGTTGGGGGAGGGGGAAAAAGAGAGGGGAACCCAGGGCGGAGGGGCATGACTGATGTGCTCCTACTTAATGGGAACAATGTAGGGGTATATGGGACACCTTTGGGGTGTGGGATACAGCTATAAGATGGACTCTACTTAACAAATTCAAATATCGTGACCTGGTTGTTTGTACCCTCACATTAACCTAAAATAAGAAAAAAGTTTAAAAAGTAAAAATACTTGAAGAATCAAATTTAAAAAGACTAGACTCTTATTTTAGACCTCTACAAAGCATAACAGTTCCTATAATCATGAGTCCATTGATTATCTCTATAGCCTATTATATGAATATATAATATACCTTGCATAAGCAATATGGAAATTGTTCTCATTTATATGATTGTTGAGTTTGGATCAATGATAATTTTCTTTGCCTCATTTTCCTAAATATGTCCTACCTCTTCAGAAATGATGAGATAAAGTGCTTGAAAAGAATATAACACAGAATATTAGTGAATAGCCATACAGGATAATGGATTATGTTGTTTTAGTAATTCATATCCATCTCTTTTACAAATGGAAAGCAAGGAAGCTAGATGACCACATCGAAAGTAGAATTAAGGATAAAATACCAAGTGCCAAGCTTTCTCTAGATTTAATGAATATAACATGAAGCACAGTATTTAATGCAAATAAATTAAAAGTGCCATCATATGAGAATAAAATGATATAAGATGAGATTTAGGCAAACTTCAGGAAACTGGAACAAAACAACACTCCTTACTTTAAATATCAACACATGCATGCAATTTATAAATGCCATATGTTGAAAATAGATGTGTGTTTGTAAAAAATTGGGGATTCAAAGTTTCAGGGAAGTCCTTGAGTTATTATTAAAAACTGTCAAGATTTGTGTCTATAAGTCATTTTAAAAATAAAATTTACAAAATTGAGACTTAAGCCAATCATTTGAGAGGTTTTTCAAAATTGTCATAAGGATTGTTTCATTGGAGAATTGATTGTATATTCTCTCCTAATAACCCATTTTTATTCTGGACATGTTTCTGTGATTTTGAAGAGAATGACTGCACTTTAAAAATATGCCTAGAAGAACATTTGTAATCTACATACCCAAAGTTTAAATCCTCAGTTTAAAAAACAAGAAGAATGTATAGCCTACAAAAAAAAATGAAATCTTATTTATAAAATGAAGGTATAAAACAAGATAATTTTTAAGTTCTCATCTAGGCTGAATGTTTTATTATTCTGTTCAGAAGTGTTTATTATGTGTAAGAAAAACTGAATTTACCTTTTAAGAATTAAATGATATAAAACAGAAAAAATACTTTTAATAGACAGTACTTACATCTAATTTTCAAGTTCCAACATATCTATATTTAATTCAGTAACATTTTTCTGCCAATAAATATTCATCAAAAGTTTATTGTATATAAATGTAACACAATTTAATAATTAATATATGAAAAAGAATGATGTCTATATCTCAAACAAATAAAATTATATGGCAGTATTAATATTAATATTTAACCAGAAAAAAGTAAAGTTTGGAAAGAATTGTTCAATCTGAGATAAAATATTCTTCTAAATAAATTTTAAGTGCTATTACTAAGAATGAGTGGTACGTATTAATATTCTTTAGTATACCATAAACAAATTAATGAAGGAAATAGATGCACTGGAAAACAACAGTAACTGTTATGGAGTCAGATGTGTTGGTGTACTAGTGTAACATAATCAAAATGATTAAGATACACTTTTGTGAGTCAGATAATGAAAAGACATTTAAATGTGTCTATTAAGGAAGAGATTAATTTTATTTGTAGAAAATAAGAAAAAGACAATTTGGATCAACAAAACATTTAAACAGACACATATAATCATGAAGGAACATTTCATTATCAAGAAAAAAAATCTAAATTCTTTCTAAAAATAAACTGCATGTTCTATGAATTAAGGGACAGAACTAAGATAGTTTTCTACATTCTGTCTTCCAGAAATGTCTGAAATGGGTTCCGGCACAAAACGGTGTTCAAGAGTATCAGCTATGGTTGAGGAGAAAAATTATATTTATTTTATTTAAAAAGTTATACAAGTATTAGTGAGAAGACATATATGATTTTATAGCTACACACTCTGGCTACATATAAATTGGTCTATTGTCAGATACAGTATTTAAGAGCAGACTGGGCATGTGATATTACCCAGAAGGTGGGAAAGTTGACATATCCTGTGTTTATTACTATCCCACACATTTCCTACATTGGTTTACATACATTGCTTTAAGTGGATTTATATTTTTATTTTATTTTTTTTGAGACAGAGTCTCAAGCTGTCATCTTAGGTAGAGTGCCATTGCATCACAGCTCATAGCAACCTCCAACTCTCTGGTTTAAGTGATTCTCTTGCCAAAGCCTCCTAAGTAGCTGGGACTACAGGTGCCAGCCACAACGCCCGACTATTTTTTTTTTTTTTCTTTTGGTTGTGGTTGTCATTGTTGTTTGGCAGGCCCCGGGCTACATTCAAACCCGCCACTTCTGGTGTATGTGGCTGGCGCCCTAGCTGCTGAGCTACAAGCACGGAGCCTATATTTTAAATTTTTGATTTTTAATAAAACTAAACCTGACTACAGTTTGCAGAAAATAAAGTATAGGTATAAATGTCTTAACACAATAATTAGGTAAATGAGATGAGGTACATATTAACCAGTGCGATTTAAGCGTTGCTAATTCTATATGAAATCAGCACATTGTACCCCAGAAATGCATTAATGTATACATGATCTATGTGTTTATGAGTTAATAAAAAAAAAATCAAAGTGAAGTATGGAAATTCTACTTATTGTATATGGATTAGAGATTTGGCTTGATATAATTGATAGATTAAATCTTTCTGTATTATCATATGTATTTAATGATTTTTAATTAAATAAATTACACTTGGAATATTTTACCATTCTTAAATATATACAAAAAGGCTAGAGGCTAAAAATAACCAAAGGGATAATTTCAAAGAACAAAGTTGGGAGTAGGGAGGCACTTGCCCTATCAGATTGGAAAATTATAATGAAAATTACAGTACATAATTAAGACAGCTCTCTATTTGTTCAAAGGAAGAAAAGTTAATTAAGAGAACAGAAAATAGAGCAGAGAATCATGTCTATTCTGGAATATAAACTTGTCTTATGATACAGATGACATTGCAGATAAATGTGGAAAGGATGATGAATACTTTAATAGATTTCCTGGGGTTGCTAAGTTTCCCTATAAAGATTAAGGGGTCCCTGATGATACACAGTTCATAAAAATTAATATTTTGAGAGAATATGGGAAAATATACCTTTATGGTAAGAAACCATAAAACATGGATATCATGTTTGTGTCTAAACATAAAGTACATTCTAAATAATAATTTATTATTCTAAAAGACACAATGAAGACAAGTCACACTTGGAGAGACAATTTGGAGCACTTGAAGAAACAGCCAAGAGTTAAATATAAAGAATATTTAGAACTCCTCTGATTTAATAAGAAAGATACAAAAATCCACAAGAAAATGATAAGAAAAGAAAAGGAACTTTTAAAAGGTCAACCAAATGAATATTAATTCAGGAAACCATCCCAATGCAAAGAAATAAACCATTATAATGTGGTAATTACTTTCTCACAAAATTATTTCTCACAAAAATAATTGTGAGAAATTGTGGCAATTATTTCTCACAAAAATACTCAATCTGGTGACAAAGTGAAGGTAAAAGAACCCTCATGGTCTGCTGTGGGTAATGTGAACAATGCCAAACAGCTTGATATGTCTGGAATTATGTAATAATTATAACTGCAGTTGTATCTGTGAATCTTAGTCTGTTGTTTCATTGTGGAAGAGCCTAGTAAGTTGTTTACTACTGGCTTCTATTCTACTAGGGCAATGCCCCTGACCTCGCGTGGTTAAATATTTGAATACCATTTCTGTCTAAAGTTTACATGACAATTTGTCCATTCCCGGTTGAATACCTGACAAAGTCTTGCACTTGTCTAAAGTAGAGATGTCCACAATTATTTATGGCAGGGTGTTTTGATAATAGCAAACATTGGAAACAAACCAAATGATTGTCTAAAAAGAATAGAAAATCACATTGGTTTCACATTCATATGAAGAAATACATTACTATACTAAAGAATAAGACAAAAATACAAACAGCACAATAGCTATATAAACTGTTATAGTATGAAAATAATGTGTTTTTTGGTATATGTGCATAAATGGTAAGCCTATAAAAAGGTAAAGTCAATTCTAATTTAACACAGCAAATAGTTCTGGGACGAGGAGGGAACTGAAGAAGACATTTCAAATACTGGCACTGCTTCCATTTGTAAACCTGAGCAGCAACCCAAGGATGCTCATTATACCATTATTCTACAAATTGTCTAGATATTCTATACTCTCTTTAGTATGCATGGTCCATTGAATAAAAAAAAAAAAAAAGAGCATTTAAAATATCCTGAAAAGAAAACCTGCCTTCTAAAGAAAATATTAACAAGTGAGCAAGAAAAAATATGGCAGAGATGGTTATCACTAACATTACTCTTATCCTGAACATTCCAGGCAAGAAATAGTCAAGAACTAAATTGTCAGAAACTATGCCTAAATGTTTAAAACAGTTCATAAAATCTATTCGAAATCTGAATTTTTACGTATGGTTAATGATTGCTTTGGTTTTGTGAGTTAGGAACCAGGATTATATATCAACCATATGTGAATTATAAAAGGTATACAAGTTTGCATGCTTAAACAAATTTGGATACAGAATCACTGCATGATTTCTAGGGAAAGAGTACATATAATATTGTCTAAATTCAGAACATTTGCTGTGGTGTAAATATGGAGAACAGGGAGATCTTGGTACAGAAGGCCAAGTTGGGACACTATTGTTAGGTGTTGGACTAGAGTGATGACTATGGAAAGATTGTTTATATGCATATGACAATAAATTATAAAGGAAAGCAATCTGTATTCAAAAAGTTTTAGGTTCTGTGTGTCTCTAACTAGAAAAAGCTATGTTAGAAGAAATAATGGAAGACTTACATACTTCAACCTCAGTATGGAATCACAATATGTGGAGACAAACATACATGGATACATATATATCTTTGTATAATGAGTGATAGTGTCATTCATGATGTAATATTTTTTTCCTAAATTACAAGCAACTTTTGGTGAAGATTCAACTCAAGCAAACTTATTTCAACTGAATGATAATTACGTGATAGATTGCTTTCTACCATTAAAAGCGGTGCCATATACTTTATTACAAAATAAAATGGTAGGGAAATTTAGAATATCGGTGTGCATTACCTTTTTTCTACCCTATTTTTGCAAACTCCTAGAAGTAGTTTGCAAGCAGAGAAGAAAAATGTCTGCTCAGGTGCTCTCTGTCTTCAGATCACATTTCTGTAGTCTGATCTCTGGTCTCCGTAATCTGAGTTTTACTGTTTTAAACCTGTCTGTATAGAAACAATAGCAATCAATGGTTTGCATGGTGCCATTAACATCATGGTGCCCCAGAAACTTTTAAGCACCTCATAAGAATCCTATAGCAGATGCCAGCATAGCAGGAAAAAAAAAAGTGTTTTTTGAACATTCTGTTCAGATGGTCTCAAACATCTATCAGTCAGGTAGTGGTGGTGGTGGATGTAACACTGAGCTCTGTAAAAAAATGACCAGTCTTTGGGCTTTAACTATGTCTGTGCCATTATTTGCCAGTGAAACAAACCAAAAGCAAAGAAATAAGCTTATTAAATTTAAGGTAAGGTTATTGCCATAGAAACTATAAATTGAAGCCAATTATACTATAATTATTAAATGCAGAATAATACATAGTAGCCCTCAAAAGTACATGAGCAGGGTAGCAGAATATAGAATATGAAGGTTGCATCATCACCAAGATAGGCTACTCCTTAACGCCCACTTTTAATTCAGCCAGGGAGGTTACTGAACAAGAATGTAAAGTAATGAATATGTTAACTAGCTTGATTTAGCCCTTCTACAATATATGAACATACCAAAACATCATATTGTGCACAGTTAATGTAGATAATTTTTATTTTTCATTTAAAAAATCATTTATTCAATTAATTTTTAAAAATAGAGGGAGAAAGACCTTCTCAGATGACAATAGCCATCTGTGGAAGATGTTGGCGCAAGCATTTCTTCTCAGAAAGCTGAAGTAGACAGTGCCAAATGGGCTTAAAAAAGAATGTTACTATGAAGAAGGAACTTTACTCCTTCAGTTCAATGGGATTTTATCTGTGTTAGACACCACCAACTGCTCAGTGTTTCCCATATACTTCTCTTTCAAACAGGGATTTCCAGGTGCTGTAATGCTTTTTCTCTTTGTTTGGAACAAAAATGTATGTCATTTATTTTATAGATCACAAGATCATAAGGAGTTATATTTTATAAGGAAGAAAGTTAAATACAATTCTGAGATCATAAACTTTGAGCTGACAGGTCGCACTTTGGAGATTTTTCATTGGGGAAATGATGAATGTCTTCTGTGTGTGTGACAAAGAGAGGGAAGAAACTTGAGGAAATTCAACTGGGCAGGCTGTGGAGAGATTGCTCATTGGCTACCTGTTGTCTCCTTCTTCATTAAAACCCCAATACTTTAACTAGGCATATGGCAGCCTAAAACAAAAGTAAATTTCTTCAGGTTTCTTAGTAGCTCTATCTAGTCATGTGACAAAGTTCTGGCGAATTGCACACAGGAAGAATTGCTATAACCTCCTGGAATGTTCTCAAAAAGTGGGGGAGTGTCTCTGTCTTCCCTTTCTGCCTTTGTGATGGCTGGGATGGGGATATGGTATTTGAAATTGTCACTGTCATTTGAAGAACAGGAATGACCGCAACAGCTTAATTGTAACATACAGAAGAAAGGCAGAAAGTTCTGGGGTCTCTGACATTTTTGTGGAACTTCCATAACCAGCTGTAGAAGAGAAAACTCTGGATTTTAATGCGAGATGATTTTTATAAGAGGCATTTCTCTGCAATTCAACCAAACAGTGAACAGTGAACAGTATTTCTTTGGTTTTCCATGATTTGAATAGGCCAAGAAAAAAACACATTTAAAAATA
>CAUYRH010043977.1:0-16665 GCA_963574655.1 Perodicticus potto
CATGTCAGCCCCATATACAGAGGGTGGTGGGTTCAAATCCAGCCCCAGCCAAACTGTAACAAAAAAATAGCCGGGCGTTGTGGTGGGCGCCTGTAGTCCCAGCTACTCGGGAGGCTGAGGCAAGAGAATCGCCTGAGCCCAGGAGTTGGAGGTTGCTGTGAGCTGTGTGACTCTGTCTCTACCAAAAAAAAAAGAAGAAGAAGAATTTTTCAACTCCATTATAATCTTATGTTATATGTGGTCCACTGTCAACTGAAACATCGTTGTATAGTGCATGATTGCAATTTTATGAGTTAGCAGAACTTAGTTAGACATTGCAACTTGCCAAAGACATTACCAGAAAATAAGTAACCTGTAGCCCTCATCAACACAGGAGGCAAAAAAAAGCTTAGTGTTCTATTACCAATTTTAACCTAGCATTATATAAAAAGGATAATACATCATGACTAACTGGGGCTTATCCCAAGAAATAAAGGTTTAACATTCTAAAATCGATGTAATTCATCACATTAAAACGCCATATGAACATCCCCTCAATAAATGCAGAAAAAGCATCTGTTAAAATTCAACAACTATTCATGATAAAACTCTTCATCAAACTTGGAATAGAAAATAACTTTCTCAGTCTGGTAAAGGGCATTGCTAAAAATCTACATTTAACATCACACTTAGGAAACGCAGAATGCATTCCTGTCAATAACCATCAACAATGAGTGTTATACCCATGGTTGGGGACATTTTAACCCATCCATATCCAATGTTCCTAGTAGGCAAGGGCCACTAGACAGAGCCTAACCCTCTAAAATGTCACCACTTTGTTGACGTTTTCAACTCAAGTAGCTCCAACCTTACCACAAAAGTCAAGTCTTTCTGGGCCTATCAGTGCTGACAGTGTCCTTTAGAATTTCTTTCAACAGACTAATTCCTACCAACTATGAGGTAGTGTCTCAAATTCCTGGATCTAGTTTTAACAGCTTGTGTGCTTTTTATTTTCTTTTCTAATTACATTTTACCACTTGAAAAATAAACTCATTGAAATAAAAAGAAAACAAAGAACTTTTTCTGTTAAATTTGACTAGAAACAGTAACCACTCATTTGGCAATCTAAAGAAAAAAACAGATACACACAATTAGGCACACTTATGCCATGTCCACAAATTTAAAACAAATTAAGAGAGAAACGACAATCAATTTAGATCAATCAGGCCAAAAATTACTTTGGGCCCTAAATCATCTAAACTGGCTAATCCCACTTCATTAGATAAGCTATTGAGCTTTTCTCTTCATTTTGGTTGTACAGTTGTATCACGAAAGCATTCAGTAGGACTTAGTACTCAACTGAAAAATGCCGGCTGTCAATAAGCCTAAACAGCTCTTCTTATCCCCAGTAGAGACGCTCTTCCCCACAAGCAACATTTTCCTACCTCTTTTTTTCCTTCTGCTGCATCTTAATAGGCTCTGCTTTTTTGCTGGATTTCTTCAGGACGGCAGGAGCTGCCAGCTTTGGTTCAGTGACAGGCATTGGAGGTTGCTCCACTGTTTTTTCTTCTTTCACTGCTTGTTCTGAATCCAAATTGACTTTAAGTTTATCTACAAATAAAGTATAGCAGATGATACATAACCCCATCGTGCAATATTAATCCATCATTTTTTGACATTCTACTATGTGCAAGGTAATATGTTAGGAGCAGGGGCAAAAGGGATAAAAAAACACTCCTTGTCCTAACAGAGCTCATGGTCTACTCCGAAAACATGTCTCCTTTCTAACTACCACTTTAAATATAACTGTTTTCATTTCTGCCTCCTGCTAATCCCTCATTATATCACAGCCCGTAGGCCAAATGATAGTAAAAGCAAGACTTATAAAAAACACATAGAATTTTATGAAGCATCAGCCTTCTCATTTTTCAGATGAGAACAAAGAATCAAAGAGATCAAAAATGCTTTCCAAGAATACACAGCCTACAAATGGTGACAGAGTTCGAAACAAGACCTTTACTATTATATTCTATCTTAATGTTTGGATACTCTTACAACTTCACTACCTTAATGATACCTTTACCTTAAAGATAAAATTTAAAGACTATTTTGGAATCAGAGAAGTTTGGTTCAGGCTGGGCACGGTGGCTCACCTGAGTTCAGGAGTTGGAGACTGGTCTGAGCAAGAGTGAGACCCTGTCTCTAAAATTAGCTGGACATTGTGGCGGGCACCTATAATTCCAACTACTCGGGAGACTGAGGCAAGAGGAGCTCTTATTAAGCCCAAGAATTTGAGGTGAGCTGTGACATCACAGCACTCTACCCAGGGTAACAGAGTAAGACTCTCTTAAGAAAAAAAGAAAAGAAGAGAAAAGGGAAGAGTCAGGATTTAAATCTAAGTCAGCTTAACTACTCAAAAGTCCTTATCCTTTTCCCTGGATACGAACCTGAAAAACTACTACTATGCAGTATGGAGGACTGAGAAATGCAAGTAGAATGGGCCTAGCCATCTGAGAAACACATAAAGCAGCCTTTGTGCTATACTCGGTGATGATAGCTTCTTATAAGCAAAGTCACAAAATACTATTAGAATTTCCTATATCCTGTGATGCCCTAGGTAACTGAAGTGATGAAGATCTCTGGCATGTTAGGAGCGGTTGTGAACAGTACTAAATTTTGGCTCTAGGTCAGAATGAGACAGATGGCTATTTTGGATAACCTGCAACCCAGGGCTTATGAACTTATTTAGAATCAAATGTCCTATAAACAAGAGTTCTGATTGTTATGAGTTCACCTATTCTTTTACTACTTTTGGCATCAGAATATCTGAACGTCTACGAGGGGCACTCTAATTGAAAGTCTGGTCACAGATGAATGTCATATGTTACAACCTCAGTAATGTTGCTGTGTTCACAGAAAATTTTCATTTGCCTTTATACAAAAAGCAATAAAGAATATAGTGGTTCACTTGGGGAATATTCCAAGGCCAGCAGGAAGGATAACTCAGTATCATCTCAGCAAGCAAATCTGGGGACCTATTCAGGAGTGTCATTTAGAAATAGCTTCCCCCTTGTTGGACTATATAATTTTTGTAATTTAATAGATTGCGAAGAAATTAAGCTATAAATTCTGGTGGTTTAAGCTATCTTGCTAATCTTGATATTCTGATTACCTGAGAATTGCACTACATCTTAGTTGAACTACTGCTTTTGGATACTGTTTTTTGCCTTTTTAACAATATTCGTTATAAGATTAGTTTGTGCTGCTGTACATGCTCATAAACTCTTTGGGTAGGGGAAAAAGAAGGTTCCTCATACTTCCTTTAAGTTTGCAGTGAAGATAATTTTAAAAAATAAAGTTTTGGCTCGGAGCCTGTGGCTCAATGGGCTAAGGCGCCAGCCACGTACACCTGAGCTGGCGGGTTTGAATCCAGCCCAGGCCCGCCAAACAACAATGTTGGCTGCAACCAAAAAATGGCCAGGCGTTGTGGCAGGCACCTGTAGTCCCAGCTACTTGGGAGGCGGAGGCAAGAGTCATGCTTAAGCCCAGGGATTGGAGGCTGTTGTGAGCTGTGATGCCACAGTACTCTATCCATGGTGACAGCTTGAGGCTCTGTCTCAAAAATAAATAAATAAATAAATAAATAAAGTTTTGAATATCTAAAAAAAAAAAAATTAGAAAGTTGAAAACCTTCCGGGGTAGAGAACCTGCAGCCTCAAGGCCATAGGTGGCCCAAAAGCAGGCCCTCTATTTTAATTTTTTTTTTTTTTTTTTGTTGCAGCCGTTGTTGTTTGGCAGGCCTGGGCTGGATTCGAACCCACCAGCTCAGGTGTACGTGGCTGGCTCCCTAGCTGCTTGAGTCACAAGTGCCGAGTCAGTAGGCCCTCTACTAAATCCAAACTTCGCAGAACAAATCCCTTTATTAGAATGATTTGTTCTGTAAAATTTGGATTCAGTTAAAAGGCCACACCTAAGGATCCAGAAGGCCACATGTGGCCTCAGTACTCCCTGGCTCAGCGCCCATAGCTCAGCACTCAGGATGCCAGCCATACATGGAGGCTGGTGGGTTTGAATCCAGCCTGGGCCTACTAAACAACAATGACAACTACAACAACAATAACAAAAATAGCTTGGCGTTATGGTGGGCACCTGTAGTCCCAGCTACTTGGGAGGCGGAGGCAAGAGAATTGCTTAAGCCCAAGAGTTTGAGGTTGCTGTGAGCTGTGACACCACAGCACTCTATGGAGGGTGACATAGTAAGACTGTCTCAAAAAAAATAAAAAAAGACTGCAGGTTCCCCATTCCTTAAGCTACTTATAGTGTAAGAAAAAAAGGGTATCTTAGTTTTGGCTATTACACACAGCTTAATATAATAACGTATAAGTAATGTATATATTTTTTTTGTTGCAGCCGTCATTGTTGTTTGGCGGGCCCAGGCTGGATTCGAACCCGCCAGCTCAGGTGTATATGGCTGGCGCCTTAGCCGCTTGAGCCACAGGCGCCAAGCATAAGTAATGTATATTATTTGAAAGTGTAGATGATGAATAAAAGTGTAAAATACAATTTATTTATACTTTTTTGCCCTGAAGACCTAAATGAGAAATGTGAATGGTGGAATCTACCAGCCTAATGGTGGTATACTGGCTTACATTTTTAATACTATTGTTCTCATATAAAAGTGCTTCCCAAACTTTTCAACCAAAATATTCCAAATTGTATAGAAGAAAAAACACGTATATTCAGGGGCTTTGAGATCAGAAACTAGCCTCCTCAAATTCTCTGAAGTCACGTTGTGTATCTTTACAATTTATGCAAATTTTGCATTATATTACATGAAATACATTATTTTAACAGCAATTGCTGTAAAATTACATCATTAGGAGGAAACATCTCCAAATATTTCCAATGTATCACATGGGTTAATAAGGAAATAGAAACTATTGCATTGAGTCTATTAATTTCAGAAAACTGATCTGAATTAAAATACTACTCATTAAACATTAGATTTAGCATCCAGAGTTTTTCACAGGATTTTAAGAATTCCAACTTGTACATATACACAGCCATAATTGGCCAATTAGCTGGTAAAGAGGTAGCTCGATGCAGCATTTTAAGGCAATTATTAAGGAAAATTTATGATTTTTTTTGTTACCTGAATGATCAAGTCACTTTTATCACCTGACCGGACAAGTCAGCTCAATGCCTGTAGCTCAGCGGCTAGGGCGCCAGCAACATACACCAGGGCAGGTGGGTTCGAACCTGCCAAACAACAATAACAACTGCAAATGAAAAAACAGCTGAGCATCATGGTGGGTGCCTGTAGTCCCAGCTACTTGGGAGGCTGAGGCAAGGGAATCGCTTGAACCCAAGAGTTGGAGGTTGCTGTGAGCTGTAATGCCACAGCACTCTACTGAGGGTGACATAGTGAAACTCTATCTCAAAAACAAAAAACAAAAAACAAGTATTTCCTTTTAAGAAAATATAAAACCTTTTCAAGGAAAGAAAGGTAACTGATAAGGACTTCTTTTTTTTTTAAGAGACAAGAGTCTCATTTTGTCACCCTCAGTTGAATGCCATGGAGTCACAGCTCACAGCAACCTCCAACTCTCGGGCTTAGGCAATTCTCTTGCCTCAGCCTCCCAAGTAGCTGGGACTACAGGCACCCACCACAACACCTGGCTATTTTGTTGTTGTTGCAGTTTGGCCAGGGCTGGGTTCGAACCTGCCACTCTTGGTATATGGGGCCGGGGCCTACTCACTGAGCCACAGGTGCTGCCCTGATGATGACTTCTTTTTTTTTTTTTTTTTCTGAGACAGAGCCTCAAGCTGTCCCTCTGGGTAGAGTGTCCTAGCGTCACAGCTCACAGCAACCTCCAACTCCTGGGCTCAAGCGATTCTCCTGCCTCTCAAGTAGCTGGGACCACAGGCGCCCGCCACAATGCCTGGCTATTTTTTGGTTGTAGCCGTCATTGTTGTTTGGCAGGGCCGGGCTGGATTCGAACCTGCCAGCTGTGGTATATGTGGCTGGCACCTTAGCCACTTGAGCCATAGGCGCTGAGCCTGTGATGATGACTTCTTAATTTTGCCACCAATGCTGAATTTTTATCACATATAAAGCATGACCTTATATAGTGATTAAGAAAATGCCATGAAGGCTATCTCTCACAGTACAATCAAAAAGTTTCTGATTGTTTATGAAGCACATTCTGCCCTATGATTGCACCAATGTACACAATTATGATTTAATAAAATTATTTAAAAAAAAAAAAAAAAGCATGACCTTTTTTTTTTTCCCTTGAAAACAGTCTTACTTTGTCACCCTCAGTAGAATGATGTAGCATCATAGCTCACAGCAAGCCCAAACCCTTGGGCTCAAGTGATCCTCCTGCATCAGCCTTCCAAGTAGCTGAGACTATAGGAGCCCACCACAATACCCAGCTAGTTTTAGAGACAGGATCTTTCTCTTGGCTCAGGCTGATTTTGAACTCAGGAGCTCAAGCAATCCACCCTCCTTGGCCTTCCAGAGTGCTACGATTACAGGTGTGAGCTACCTGCCCCCCCCCAGCCTCAAAGCATAACTTTAAAACTGAGATTAATTCATGTATCATAAAATTCACCCTATTAAAACACCTAATTCAGTGGGTTTTAGTTGTGCAGTCAACACCATTATCCAATTTTAGAGCATTTTCATTATTCCCCAAAGATATCCCATACCCATCACCAATCACTAATCTTTCTTTCTCTATAGATTTGCCTATTCTGAACACTTCATATAAATGGAATTTTGTAATATGTGGTCTTTTTTGTCTGGCTTCTTTCACTTAGCATGTTTCCAGGTTCACTAATGCTATATATACTATGCAGTATGTACCCATACTTCATTCCTTTTTGTGGTTGAATAATACTTCATTGTTTGTATATATCATATTTTGTTTATCCATTCATCAGATGACAGACTTTTGAGTTGTTTTGGGGCCAGTAAGAAAAAGGCTACTACGAACACTTGTATACCTGTTTTTGTGTGGAGATACAATTTTAATTCCCTTGAGTAGACACCTAGAGTGAAACTGCCATGTTTAACTTTTTGAAGTACTGCTTTACCATTTTCCAAAGAGAGTACACCATTTTACATTCCCCAAATTGAGGGTTCAATTTCTCCACATCCTTGCCAAAGTTACTGCATTAAGTTTTTAAATGGTTCAAGCCCCCACAATGAACTCTTCTTTATCATTCATTTTCATTGCATTTATCTTGTTATGCATTAAATGTAATTTTAAAAAATCATAATTTTACTCCAAACATTCAGCCTGGAAAAAAATGTGTGTTAAATAAATGAACTTTATAAGCAATTATTTTTACTAGGTGAATATTTAATTCTTTCTTTTAATCTAGGTTACCCCCACTCACTCTATTACATGCTATCCTAGCACCCTATTACTCTCGGCCTAGCAATCACAATCATTTACTATTTAATTTTTCCACAGTTATTTATTTGTCTCTACCTGTAGAATAAGGGCTATGAGGTCAAGGACCTTACTTGTCTTTTTCTTCATTGCATCACCAGTGCATAATAATCCAAGCATACAGAAGGTGTTCAATCAATATTTGCTAAATAAGCACATGAATAAATATATATTTCTGTATAGGTTGATTTTTTTTAGCAAATATTCACATATCTTATATATTTTCACAGTAATAATTTAAAAATTCTATGTTTTTTAAGGTTACAAACGCATTCATTAAAAAAAAGAAAACCAACAACAAACATGCACTCTTTATCAGAGTTCCCAAGAAACCATAAGCTGATTGGGTTCAGTGTGGCCCAGTTCCAGCCAGGCGAGCCAGTGACATCAGCATGGTGTTTTCACAGCCTGTGCCTGCAATAATATCATCGTGCTTCTCAATAACCTGAAAACATCCCATCTTCTATATACTTGCAGAACACAAAAATGTTCTCGGATAGCTTTTACAGCAAATAAAAAAAGCTGTCACCCCAAACCCTCCCTTGACCTCCAATTTAGCCCTTATGGAAAAGCAGAATCCTGAACAATTTTGCTGGCATAGGCATGTAACAAAATGCTTCTCTGCAAAATCTTTGTAAAACTGATGCTCCAAGAAAGTGTGCCATAATTATCCTGTGGCTCCTGAATTCTTCCTGGTGTTCTGCCACATCCCCTCAAGGAATGTGTACTTGATACGAGAAGTATGAAAATATGTGACTACCAGTTCTTTCCATATGAAAGAATTCTTATTTAAATATTTTTTTAAAATAAAGGAAATTTTTGCTTTCTCAACAAATAAATATTTTTAAATGCCTGTTATTACTTGGACCTTCTAATTCACACTGAGGTCTAAGTTGTCACTGTGAGTAATTTGCAAAATTACAACTAAAAAAAAAAGGCAAAAGATTTATTTTTGCAGCCGTAGGAGTGATAACAGTCACACTAGGTAAACCGACTCTGGTATCCATGTTATTAACTTCAACATTATATTGTTTAACCAGGAAGCTTCTCTTTTAATCACTGGTTTTCAAGAACCCTATGAAGCAAGGTGTGTTGGCTCATGCCCATAATCCCAGCACTTCAGGAAGCTGAGGTGGAAGGATTACTGGAGGCTAGGAGTTCAACATCAGGCTGGACAACAGAGTGATGTCTCACTTCTACAAAAAATAGAAAAAACAGCTGGGCATAGAGGTACATGCCCATAGTTCCAGCAACTCAGGAGGCTGATGCAGGAGGATCACTTGAGCCCCCAAAGCTGGAGGCAACAGTGAGTTATAATTGTGCCACACACTCCAGCCTAGGTTGACAGGTGAGACCTACTCTCTTAAAAAATAAAAATAAAAATAAATATAAGAAAAAGCCCCCCAAAGCAAATATCTCATTATTCTTCCAAGGCAGGAAGTGAAAGTTGGAATAGTAAACTACTCTCTAAGAGATCTCAACTGAGCCCAACTCACCCATAACGTCCACTGTTCCAGTTGGGTTACCTTCATCAATGTATTAGTTAGTTGGTACACTGAAAATTTATGTTAGGATGAAGGAGTGCTACATGGTAGTCTCCTGGTTGGCCATACACTAAACAAAGTGGCTTTCACCTCAGGTATGATATACTATTACATTAACCTTTGCTTATCAGTCCAAGTGAAGTAAGAACATGCTTACTCATAGCAGCTTTTCCAAAAAAGTTGCTCATCACATTCCCTTTCCCTGGTGCCTTGTTGCCTGCCGAAGATACCTACAAAAACACACGAAAACACATGAGACTTTTTTTCTAGCACTTAGGTGGCTCTTGAAGTAGCACAGTCTCAAACAATCTCTTCAACAGCATAGCAAACCACAATGTTGCGATGGTAGTCTCTATATCATGCCAAATGTGTGAGCATTAGATATTAGAACAAATCTACAACAATAATCCAGACCAGACAGTACCTGCTATAATCTCCAAAGCTTAGTTTCTTATAAAATTATTATCCATGGATGTATCTAAACATTTCTTGAGCACATTTAAAAACTATTTTGTAGGCAGTATGGTACACCATGGGGGGGAAACCCAAAACATTACATTTTGAACCAGCAGAGGTAAATCTGAATCCTGATTTTACAACTTACAAACAAGTTATGTAAGGCTAGGCTTTTATTTTACCACATGCAAATTGGAAATAACTCTTCGCACACAGTAAGAAATTGATAAATGTTAGTTTCCCTTGACACTTCTCCTTTCCCAAATAACACAAGCTTGAAAACGACAGTGATGGTAATAGTAATAATAATAATTATACTTTTATAGTTTTTCTTAATATCTTAATGATACTCATCTTAAGTCAACGCCCTTGAGTTAGTTCAGATGACTTAACAATTAAAAAACTAAGGGAAATGAATGCACAATAAGAAAAAAATGCATAAAAATAGAACAAAAGTCTAAGAAAATGCCATGAAGGCTATGTTAACTAGTTTGATGAAAATATTTCAAATTGTATGTAAAACCAGCACATTGTATCCCATGATTGCATTAATGTACACTGCTATGATTTAACTAAAAAAAAAAAAAAAAAAAAGAAAGAAAAAAAGAACAAAAGTGGGAAATATACTAGCAAGGCAAGCATATATGGCAAAGCCTAGAATATAAGATGTTACCAAAAATGACTTATTGCTAATGAACAATTACTTGAACTTCATAATTTTTGAGGTGCTTTCACAAGCATTATTTCATCTGAGTCTCACAACAATCTTGTGATATGCACAGGTAGGAATTACTATTTTACAGAAGGAGAATCCAAAGCTTAGTGAGTAGCATTATCAAAAGAAAAAGGAACTACTTCAGATGAGAATATCAAGTATTAAAGGGTTCAAACTAAAGTAGAAAAACCAGAACTATATATCAGAACCTTATATAATTAAACCATTATACTACCACTTGAACTGTTAATACTTTTCTGGTTACGTATTCTGAGCTTTAATAAAGGCATATCTTCAGGGAAGACTTACATTTGTTACTTCTTGAGACTCTGTTTTGGTTTCCTTGTTGGTTTCTTGGGTTTTAGTAGCAGCTTTAGAGGCAAACATTCCCATAATCCCCTTGGGCTGCTGGGAAACTTGTTTGGAGGCAGGTGGGCCATGTCCATTAATAGTCAGTTCATTATTCGCTTGTATCTCACTTGATACCTGAAGATGTGACTCCTCAAACTTCTTGGATGAGGATTCAGCAGGAGCTCTAGGGACTGCAGCTGCACATTGTATGGCACTAAACCTGAGGACAGAAATATTACAATAAACTAACGTCAGTAACAAATCTTACTTTCAAATTCATGCTTCTTCTGCAACACTTTCTAACTCTAATATTACTGCAACATTTTCTAACTCTAATATTATAAGATTAGGTAATTTTAGAACTACAAAGGCTTTTAGAATTTTTTTTGTACAAAATGCTTATTTTTATAAACGAATATTAGAGAGAAATAAGTCACTACTTTTTTCTCTTTTTTTCCCTACTAAGAAAGATAGTCACTTGTTTTAAGTTATACATTTAGTTAGTTACAGACAGGGTTAAAAATCAGTGTCTTCTCCCATACCATATTGAATAGTCTTTGAAAAAATCATCCCAATTCAAAAGAATAAGAATGCACCAAACAATAAAAGATTTAGTAATCTTACCATCCTTGGGAAACCAAATGGTTATCCCATGTTCTCTATTATGTGAATAGGACAATTAAGTTCACAAACTAATCCTAGAAAAAATGCTACTACTTACCTTATTGCTGAATATCACTATGGTCACCTTTTTTTTTTTTTGAGACAGAGCCTCAAGCTGTCACCCTGGCTAGAGTGCTGTGGCATCACAGCTCACAGCAACCTCCAAATACTGGGCTCAAGCGAGTCTCCTGCCTCTGCCTCCCAAGTAGCTGGGACTACAGGTGCCCGCCACAATGCCTGGCCATTTTCTGGTTGCAGCCATCATTGTTGTTTGGCGGGCCCGGGCTGGATTCGAACCTGCTAGCTCAGGTGTACATGGCTGGCGCCCTAGCCCGCTGAGCCACAGGCGCTGAGCCAAGAATATGGCTTTTTTTAAAGTGATGAAATTGCTCTGTATTCTGATGTGGCAGTAATTATAAGAGTACATATAGACATTATAACTCACTGAATTAAACAGAACAAAATCCACTGTGTTATTTAAAAATAACCTACCCTTTGATTACCTTTTCATAAATCCTTTTTCCCTTTTTCTTATCTTGAAGTTGTCTTTCAATTTTACTTTTCTATAGTTCTTTATTCCTTTATTCATAAAATCCTCTAGCTATGTTTTTTATTTTTTCAAATATGCCATGTTATCTCTTTATTTCAGGTCTTCATGCTTGTAGCTCTGAAAACCATTCTTTTGGCTAATTTTTCTTCATTCTTCTGGCTTCAGTAAATATATTACTTTTTCTCAGAAGCATTCTTTACCCTCTGCTTCTAGGCTAGATTAGATGTTCCTGTACGATCTCAAAGCATTCTGTACTTTCTCCTTCATATCCTTTTTTTTTTTTTTTTTTTGAGACAGAGCCTCAAGCTGTCACCCTGGGTAGAATGCCGTGGCATCACTGCTCACAGCAACCTCCAATTCCTGGGCTCAAGCGAGTCTCCCGCCTCCGCCTCCCAAGTAGCTGGGACTTATAGGCGCCTACCACAACGCCCGGCCATTTTTTGGTTGCAGCCGTCATTGTTGTTTTGGCAGGCCCAGGTTGTATTCAAACCCACCAGCTCAGGTGTACGTAGCTGGTGCCTTAGCCCGTTGAGCCACAGGCACCGAGCAATATCCTCATATATTTAATTGGCAATACATGATCCATTTTTTTCTCCACCACTATTTTGTGAGCTCCATAAGGGGAGGGATAATTAATGTTTTCTTCACTAAGTAATCCTTAGTATAAATACTATACAAGGCACTTTAATAAAACCACCACAATGAACGTTCTAAGACTTATTTATTTGTATCTTGGAGATTACTATAAATAAGTTGGTTCTACTTTCTGATTTTTTTTCAGCCTACCCATTTTGAAGGAAGAGTCTTGCTTTTATTTTAAGAATAAAATAAAATATTATTTTAAATACTTTAGCCTGTGATATTCCATTAAAACTGAAGTCTTTATCTTTATCTATCCTCCCTCATCTACCTTATGTTCTTTTATTCTTGATGGTGGAAAATTTCTCTTCATGTTCACTGAATATTTGCACACTTTAAGTTCTCAGAATCCACATATGAGGAAAACACTCCTACCTAGCTTTTCTGCCACACACTCCCACAAATGTTACTAACTTCAACCATTTAAAATTTAAACTCTCTTCATCGTGTACTCTATATTCAGGGTTTTCTGAGAAACAGTTTTATAATCTAATAATTTAAATAACAAAATGACCTATCTTAAATCAATAAATAACAGTATGGTTAATTGTGTATGAGATCTAGCCTTGTTATTTAAATTAAAAAAGTGAAAATCCAGCGCTCTTTATATTTCACTGATGGCAATCTCTACAGATATTATAGACATAAAACTGCATTTTTTTTTTTGAAACAGGGTGCTTTGGTGTCACAGCTCACAGAAAACTCAGTCTCTTGGACACAAGAGATCCTCTTGTCTGAAGCCTCCCAAGTGACTGGGACTACAGGCCCCCACCACAATGCCTGGCTAGTTTTTCTATTTTTAGAAGAGACAGGGTCTCACTTTAGCTCAGGCAGGTCTCAAACTTGTGAACAAGCAATCCACCCTCTGCTTCCCAGAATGCTAATCATACAGGCTGTGAGCCACCACTCCTGGCCACAAAACTGCATTGAGAAAAACACATTAAGGTCTAAAATAACTAGACCTTGGCTATCTTTTTATTTTTAACCATAGTTTAATTTACATATTTAAGGTTCCATCAGTTTTAAACTTTATTATGACAAAAACCAAAATCTAGTTCCACAAATATTGATGACTACATTATATTTTGGCAAATCAAATTCAAAAGCAATAGGCCCCAGGCTGGGCGCAGTGGCTCACACCTGTAATTCTAGTACTCTGGGAAGTGGTGACAGGTAGATTCCCTTGAGCTCAGGAGTTTGAGACAAGACTGAGTAAGAGTGAGACCCTGTATCTTTACTAAAAATAGAAAAACTAGCTGGGCTCTGTGGAGGGTGCCTATAGTCCCAACTACTTGGGAGGCTGAGGCAGGAGGAAAACTTGAGCCCAGGAGTTTGAGATTGCAGTGAGCTCTGATCCCCTGGCACTCTTACTTAGGGTGACATAGTGGGACTCTGCTTCCGAAAGAAATAAAAAAAAAAGGCCCCAAATAAAGAAGAAAAGCAAAGGGGTATAATTTAAAGAAAGCAAAAAGTTTATGAGAAACACATTTTAATGCAATCAGAAAAATACTCAGAATTTCAAGATATAATGCATTTTGCTCTGTGTGATCTGTACTTTTATGCCCCCAATTTCTTTTTTTAGAGACAGAGTCTCACCTTGTTGTCCTTGGTAGACTGCTGTGACATCACAGCTCACAGCAACCTCCAACTCCTGGGCTTAGCTGATTCTCTTGCCTCAGCCTCCCAAGTATGCCCAAATGTTTGAGGGAAAAATAAGGATGCACATTGTATATCAGCAGTGCTGATTCTGTATCTATATAAATGTTTTAAATTGTTTTATTTATGCTTATGTATTAAAACTGTAACACTTTCTTGTACCATGTTAAAAAAAAATGCTTAAATTCCTTTATAATACACAAACAAGTATCTAAACATAACAAATAAAAATTTGACACTAAAATTCCTTTATAATATAAAAAAACAAGTATCTAAATATAAAAATAAAAATTTGAATTAAAAAATTAAATGAAAGATATTTTTTCCTGAATGTTTTGACCAGAAATGTGGATACACATTATAGATAGCAAAATATAGTAACCATTTGAGAAAAACAAGCTATCTGGTCTTTAAAAGGAGAGCCTGACATAAGCTTGTGAAATACAAGAACTAAAGCTCCTTTCCAAAAACATGGTAGTTAGACCCTAAAGCATAAAACCGGTATATGAAGTAGAAATTTGAGAGTGGTACTTAAATAACTATGTATCTGTAAGTGTCCATGTATTAAAATAAATTCAAATAATTATTTAAGAAAAATCTTGCCCTTTTAGGCTGATATTCATTAACCTCAATAATTTATCCCAAGATAATAAAACCCTATCACCAACTCGATCTATCATTATCTATAATTCCATTTTATATTGGTTATGGACAATAGCTATACATCTAAAAAGTACATCTAAAAAATACAACCTTTTCATAAGTAAATCAAGAGAAGAAATACAGGTGAAAAGACACATAAATGAAGCACAGCCACTCACAAATATGGTTATGCATCTAGTAAAGCCAGCAAAGTTTCACACAAGGAACAAATTACAGATTACTTTAATTATAGCCAATGATTAAAAATACCATTTTAATAGAGGGATGCAAGGGAGATAAAAACAAAATTAGTTAATATGTTGGTATGTTCCACTTCATGCTTTATAAATAAAAATGTATAATAATGCCACTAAATCAAAATTAAGTGCAGTAATATAGGCCTCAGTGATGTGAGAATATTTTTTATCCTCATGATCATCATAAAAGTACAGAAAAACCACTTTTCTGATAACCTTTATTTCTTTTTTCTTTTTCTTTTTTTTTTTTTTTTGAGACAGAGCCTCAAGCTGTCACCCTGGATAGAATGCTGTGGCATCACAGCTCACAGCAACCTCCAATTCCTGGGCTCAAGTGAGTCTCTTGCCTCCGCCTCTCAAGTAGCTGGGACCACAGGCGCCTGCCACAACGCCCGGCCATTTTTTAGTTGCAGCCGTCATTGTTATTTGGCGGGCCCGGGCTGGATTCGAACCCGCCAGCTCAGGTGTACGTGGCTGGCGCCTTAGCCCGTTGAGCCACAGGCACCGAGCCGATAACCTTTATTTCTTAAAATAAACATTCTATAGGTATTATCTTTTATGCAAAAATTATAACATAAAATATGATCTTAAACAAAACTTACATGAACAAAAACTTAACTATCCTTCTCATCAGATATTGAATCTTAAGTTATAAAAATAATTACATACAGAGGAAAATTTCAGTGCAACCATGTTGGTTAGCAATCGTAAGTTATTTCATTTGTTACCTAATCCTAAAAAACTTAATACTGAGTAATGGAGTCTAAGTCAACAACATTAAAATAACTTCTCTTCACTTACCCTTGCATAGTGGAATTCAACACCGTAGAGTTCTAAGGTACGTGCTGTGTTTAGGTAATTAAATTCTGCTTCTGCAGGAGATAAGCCTCTGTAAAACATCAATAGGTTAAAAATTAGAACACAAGAATGATTTAATTAAAAAGGCTACTTATCTAGAAAATTTGAGCAGTCTAAAATATCTTCTACAAAACGCACTTAGTTCTGTATAGTAACATCTAACTTAACCTGGAGGGCACATTTTCAGTAACCTAAACCATTATTTTCTAGACTATTTCCTTACTTTCCAGAAATACAAGAAGAATATAGCAAATTTCCAAAGCCCCTAGCTGTTTTTATGGCTGTAAAAAATCCATTCACTTTTAGATATAACTTAAAAGCAGTACATCTCAAAATTTGGTTCATATACCATACCTGCATTTTAATCATGCAGGGTGCTTCAGGAACAGGCAGATTCTAAAGCAACCTTTAGAGCAGTGCTTTTCAGAGGGTGTTATACAGTAAAGTACTGATTTTCAAGCACTCAAAATGAGAGTATCAGAGACTTTTAGAGTGATCTGGCAGACTAATTTCCTATCTGTTGAATTTTAACAGTAAAATAGGAAGACTTGCAATTTTTATGTCTTTGTTTTTACATTTTTCCATTTTCTTTTTCTAGTCATTTATTTTAATTATATATTTTCAAATACACAGTAAATAATATAATAATGATAGATTAGGGGAAGAATTGTTTTTCATTATAGATGTGGTTTTTGAAGTACTGTTCTGTAGAGACTGATAAAGAAAGGATGATTGATCATACCATTTATATATAACAAGAATCCCAAGTGATTCTTATGAGCGCAAGTTTAAAAACCAATGCCCTAATTATAAAGCCTTTAAAAATAGATTTACTCTCCCTCTACCAGGAGCTTTGGTGTTTTCTGTATTCTTTTCTGTAAATCAATTCTGT
>CAUYRH010043983.1:0-18344 GCA_963574655.1 Perodicticus potto
CTGAATCCCACTACGTGTGTCCTCCATTCAACAGTGGAAACGTTCTTAGAGCATCCAGGCGCCACAGGCCAGCCCCATGGAGAAGCTGGAAAGCCGGAGCCTCTAAAGCACTCGGCCGCCCCTGCCGCACCCTGCAGCGCCTGGCTCCTGCCTGCAGGAGACGCTGCTCAAGGCGGTGCTGGAGGCTGGGGCAGTGACTTCAGGCACTGACCTCTACATTTTCAATGTCAATAGAAAATGGGTTATGGAAAAGCTGTATGTTCTGTTCATGGAGATGAAGCTCTTTAAATCTAAATTGGAACTCCTTTTGCAACTTTTCCAGTGAATCCACACGTTTTGTTTGGGAATGCAACCAATGGTTTTTCCGCTAACAGATTTTGTGGCCCGGGTTGAGTCTGCTGCTAAATAGGACAGGCAGGGGAGGCAAAAACACCCGGCGGGCCGGATAAACATCCTCAGCAGGCGCATGTGGCCCGCGGGCTGTAGTTTGGGGACCCCTGATCTGGACAAATGTTAAATATGTAAATAGCTCTTAAGCCTTGAGAGAGATGGCTGCCATGCAGCACAAAAATAATTATGATTTCTAGTCTTGTTATTTGGAAAGATTGGTATATTTTATGGCAATATCTTAGGCAGCAGATGAAGAACATAATCTAGAGTATATATTTTATTCTAATATACCATTGTGTGCTGTTTTATTTTTGTCAATTCTGAGAAAAGGAGCATAAGTAATCTTGTCAGTTGTACTCAGAAGAATCACATTGGAAGTGATATGGTTGGTAGCAGAAGTATGCTAAATATAAGTGATGAGAAAACAAATTTATGTTTTATTTTATAGAAACAGTCAGATGCTTGATGAAGATGATATATTGAATGAAACACCAGAATCCCCTGTGATTAATGTACCAGATGAGACTGGTGCCTCACAACTGGCAAGAAGCACAGAAATAACCAAGCCCCAGACTACCCCTACTACAGAGAGTGTGGTGAGATACTTAGGATTTCATCCATTGACATCATGTTCTCTAAGTTATTTCAAGGAGAGAAATGACTGAATAGACAGTATTGATCTGCTTTTGCTATTTTTAAGTTAAGCTTTAGAGCAATGTTTTTTAACTTTTTTTATTTCACGGCACACTTGAACCTATAGTTAAACTTCTGCGGCATCTTGAATTATGTTATCAAAAAAAAAAAAGAGTAAGAAAAAGAACATACTTACTATGTTTTGAACTTATTTTGAAAATAATTTAATTAATCTTAAAAATTTTCACGGCACACCTAAAATCCTCTCATGGCACCGCATTGTGCTCTGGCACACTAGTTGAAAACCACTGCTCCAGAGCATATCACACTAGTTCAACACTTCACCTAACAGAGATAATGAATTTCTTTGTAAGAAATTGGATCAATTTAGCTTACAGTTACAGGTGGATATTTTAATTGTAGTTTTCTCTAAATAATTTTATAAATTCATTAAGGATGCATGGTTATTTTTAGTAATTAATAGGTAGATGCCTTTTCAGTCTTTTCTAGGTCAAAGTAGAGAATTCAGCAAGCAGCAGCCAAATCTTGCTGAGAGGAAAAGAATCCTTCCAGCTTGGATGTTGGAAAATTTAAATGATCAGAACCTTTCAGCAGCAGTCGTCAGTGAAAGTAGGTTTTTGTTTCTGCTAATGTTGACTCTCAAGAAAATGTTAAACAAAATTTGAACATTTTTATAAATAAACATTATAAACTATTTTTATAGTATAGTGGTTGTGTTAGGGCATAGGTTAGCCTAACATTTTTTTTAGATATGTACATGAAGCCTAATTTAAAATATAAGCTGTTACTTTATGCTATTTATACTACCATCCTAATAATGTTTTCATTGGACAAGTGCTATTATGTGCTAGACTTATATTGATATAGATTTTCAAACAAACCTGTTGGCATCATGTCTAAGATGAAAGGCTGGCACAGTAAGAGTGTGGAAAGTTAATTAAATAAAAAATTGTCAAATGTACAATGTTATATGCTGGGGTATTCAAAGAAGGCGTGACCTCTATTCTGATGTAGGTCATTGTCACAGTAGCTATCACAGTGATTTATGTCTTCTGCTGGGTATTCTCGTTGTTTCAAGATTTTAAAAATATTTACTAATTGTCTTAATTAGGCAACTTATTTATTGAATAACAGAAACTCAGTTTAATTAAGAATTTGTGAGGTCAGGGTGGCTACATGTAGGAAGTATAATCAGGTCTCACAGGAGACAGGATTAGGCTGTGCCTCTCTTCTTTTCTTCTGTGGACACATGACCTGTCTTCTGTTTTTCTCTCTTTGTTTCAAAGGATGGTCATTTTGTTCAGCTGTGATTTTGCATTATGGGCTTGGCTTGCCTCATTTCTGACACTGAACTAATTCTCCTCTCTTGAAGCCTTCACTGCCCAACAGTTACTAGAATACTTTGTGTATCAACTCCAAATTCTAGATAACAGAATCTGTTCAGTTCACTTTGAACCACACCCCAGGGCCAGGTTTCCTAAGAAAGTATGGTCAGGAAGGAAATGATGGGCATCTATATACATACATAAAAGTTGGTCAGATGCCTATATTGATAAATAGTTTTAAGATCTTATCAGTTCCACCATGTAGTAGTAGAACTTTTTTGAAAAGTTGTTAGGTCTAGAGATACAGTGTTAGATAGAAATAAAACAAATAGAATTTTGGTACCAAACTGCTTTTTAAAGGTTTTTCTGCAAAATACTGTAAAAATAGACCAGGGAAATAGGAAACTTTCCCAAAACTAAACATTGTCTTTTAAATTTTATCTGTGAACAGTTTCAAAAATAGAAACAGTACATATAATGAGTCCCTATGTACCCATTACACAACTTCAATAATTAACGATATTCTGTTATTCATGTTTATTTATTACTTATTACAGAAGATACTCTTTTGTGGCTAACTCCTTTTTCTCAGCAAAATGTCTGAGATTCATTTATCTTTATATATACATACATATATATGTAAGTAGTTAATTTCTTTTTCTGTTCTGCTATTTGAATGTATCAGTTTATTTACCCATTACTCTGTTGATGGACAGACATTTGGGTTGTTGTGTCAAAGCTTCAGTAAACATTCTTATATAAATATATATGTAAACATATGCTTTCATTTCTCTTGAATGAATATCAAACAGTGAAACTGTTGGGTCAATGAGTAGATGTATATCAACTTTCTAAAATGCTGCCAAATCTTTTTCCATTGTGATTGGACCATTTATACAGGCTTTAGAAATAATCTGAGAGTTCCAGTTATTCCACATCTTTGCCAATGTTTCATTGTAGTCTGTTTCAGTGTTAGCAGTTGTCATGGTGTGCACTTTTACCTTACTGTGTATTTACATAAGCTTTTTAAGTGTGCAACTCTGCATTTATTTAGGTCTTCTGTTATTTCTCTTGTCAATGTCATAGTTTTCAGTTGTAAGTTGTGCATATCTTTTGCTTAATTTATTCCTAATTATATTTTGATGCTATTTGTAAATAGTATCATTTTTTAAATGTCAATTTCTGATTCTTCATTGCTAGTATGTAGAAGTACCATTGGTTTTGTATATTGATGGTGGATACTATGAATTTTTTAAACTGGTGTATTATTACTGGTAGCTTTTTTTTTTTTAATAGATGCTCTGGGATTTTCTGTGGAGCATTTCTCCATTTAAGCTTGATAGTACTTGTAGGTTTTTCAGAGATTCCTTTTTCAGATTAAAGAAGTTACCTTCTATTTCTGATTTCTTTGCATGTTTATCTTGATGGATATTGAATGTTGTTGAATGCTTTTTCTACATCAAATAAGATGATCACATGGTTTTTATTCTTTATTCCACTTATCTGACAGTTCTGTCTATTGATTTTTGAATATTAATAAACCTTTCATTGCTGGAAAAGACCATTTGAATATAATGTATTATCTATTTTTATATATTCCTTAGATTGATTTTTAAAGGATTTTTTTTTCATATTTGGTCTATCATTTTTCTTTTCTTGTAATGTCTTTCCTAAGTTTTGATATAAGATTTGTGCTGATTAGATAAAATGAGCTGGGAAGTATTACTCCTTCATCTATTTTCTGAAAAAGTTTATCTTCAGGATGTTATAACAGAATGTCATAGGCTAGGAGGCCTAAACAGTAATCCATAGAGAAAAACTATGTATTTTTGCATAGTTGTAGAGGCTAGAAGTCCAAGATCAGGGTGCTAACACGATTGTATTTTGAAGGCCCTCTTCCTGGCTTGTAGATGGCTTCCTTCTCTTGGTATCTGATGTGGTGGAGAGAGCAAGCTCTGGGTTACCCTCTTTTAAGGGCACTAATCCCATTCATGAGGCCTCCACCCAGATAACCTGATTACCTCCCAAAGGTATCACCTCCAAATGCCAGTCACATTGGGAATTAGGACTTCAACATATGTATTTTAAGGGGCATACACATTTATCCATAGTGGAGTTTATAAAATATGGATAGTATTTCTTTTTTAAATGTGTGACAGAATTTCCCAATAAATCCACTTGAGCCTAAAGTTTTATTTGTTGGAAGATTTTTATCTTTGGTTTTAAGTAATCTGACTAATATGTATATTATCATTGTGGTCTACTTTACATTAATCTTTCTTGAGATTCATTTACCTTCTTAAATGTCATTCACCAAATTTGAAAAGATTTTGCCATTTTTTCAAATATTTTTCTTTCCTATTTTTGTCCTTTCTAGATTTCTAAATACAGATATACATATTATACTGCCTGACATTATCCTAGTAATCTGTTAAGTCTGTTGATTTTCATTTTGTTTTCTCTGTTCTTCAGGTTGGATAATTTCTATTGATAATCCTTTAGGTGTACTGATTCTTTTTCCCGTTATCTCTAAATTTTCTGTTAAGCCTTTCTATCAAATTTTTCTTTTTAGTTGTTGTACTTTTCAGTTCAGGAGTTCCTGTTTAGTTCTTTTTTGTATCATTCTGTTCCTCTGATGAGATTCCCCATTTACTCAGTCATTTTATTTATATATAGATGTATTCCTATAAATCCTTGAGCACATTTATAATAGTGGCATTAAAGTTTGCATCTAAGTGCAACTTTTCAGTCATTTCAGGTTGAGTTTGTATTGACTTTTTTATAGGTCATGTTTTTCCTATGTATTCTGTGATTTTTTAAATTGGATATTGGATATTTTAAATAATATGGAGTCTCTCAATTTTCTATTCCTCCGAAGAAATATATTTGTTCTAATTGGCATTTGATTTGGCTAGATTCAGACCATACACTCCGTTTCCTCTATTGTGGACAGCAGCTGCTGTCTATATTCCATTTACTTTTCATCTGCTGCTGCCCTCCACCCCCAGTGTCTGGGTTTTTTCCCCATGCACATGTAGTTTAGCAGTCGGCCAGGATTTGAGTTGTTTTATAGGTAGATTTTTATTCTTGCCCCTTCTGAGACTCCCTTCCTTTCAGCATTTCATTTCTAACTCTCTCTCTGTTCTACGAGCCTCAAACTCTGGCCTCTGACCATTTAAGCCAATAGGGCTATTGCTTTCTGCCACCTGTGAATTGAATGCCCTCAGAAAAAAAGCTGCAAATTCACAAACTTCATAGGTTGTAGTCAATTTTTCAAGATTAGACTTTTCTCCAACTCTGCCTTTTTGGTTACTCCCCAGTGCTTTTAAATAGGGTTTTTTAAAAAAACATTTTATCCTGAATTCATAATGGCTTTATTTGGTATGATTAGTTCGATTATGCTTTTATGTTCTCTCCTGGATCTTCTTTCTATTCTGCTATTTTACCCTGTACATTTTCTTTTATAAATTAACAGCGCAAATGAATATATATTTTAGTTGGAATTTTACTACTCTTAGTGCTTCTCATATTCTGCATGATAGTCGTAGAAGTCTTCTAAAGTTTTTGATCAAACATGTAAACTACAGAATATAGCTTATTTAATGGTAGTTTGGATTATAGTAGAAGCAGAGTGTTCTCGTGGGAAAAGTAAGCCATACATTATGTGTTGGGGGGATGTGGTTGGAGTTTCCTGGTAAGAGGTTTATGCTAGTATAGTGGTTTTTCAATCTGCCCTTCCCTCTGGCAATTATTTCGCATGTAATATATTTTTATCAATAACATCTCTCATTAAGTGTGGTGATCCTCATTTTGCAGGAAGGAAATGGGGGATGGTATTAGAGAGGGGAAGGCACTTTCCCTCAGTAGAACAATTTCTCTGATAATAGAAAGAATAGCTTCACTTGACCAAAAATTGGATCAATGTGAAATAGCTCCCTGTAAACAAGTCTTTTTCTTTCAGAGTTGTGTGGGGCTGTACCTGCTTCTGGGCTACCACTTGCTTATAATTGTTCAAAATGTATTTTGGTTCAAATATGTTTTCTTTCACTTGATTGATGTCCCATGTAAAATTTGAAGCACTTTTTGGGGGCACTTCATCTTGAAAATAGAAATGAGAGTTATTTGATATTGGTCTATATGGGAATATTATGTAGTATACAATGTACCTAAAATACTAAAGCTTCAAAAGAAGATAGAAAAGTTTTTGGATTCAGTTATATCTTTTTATAAATTTAGACTTTGGGAGAAGTACTTATACGAGCAAGGTTAAGTTATTTAATCTCTTTAAAGACAGAAACATTTAGAAGTATAGGACAGTTTAGCACACTAGAGTGCAGTTAAAATAATTAAACCTTTTCTGCTGCATAGTCTTTTAAAAACTTGTTGTATACATTTGTTTAAGTAATAAATGACCCAGGTCAATAGACCAATGCTACAGATTTAAAAAATTCAATTTCTAGGTTGCATTTTAGGCTTATTTAGATATAGGTAACTTTTTAAGGTCTTTTGCAGCTTTTACTATACTTATGGTCACTAATATTTACTTAAATTATCCGAAACCAACTTTATATTTTGGAACCTTTTGAATCATTAGGAAAAGGACAGATAACATTAACTGATATTAAATGACTTATCTAAGATCATGTTAGGCTTTAATGCCCATGTTTCAGCCATATCAATATACAGCCACCTAAATTTACTTTTTATATGTCCCATTATTGTTTGTTTCCCTTTTAATTTTTTATTTGTTTTTTATATGCTTTTATGTTCTCTCCTGGATCTTCTTTCAGTTTAATTCTTGGTCTAATCCTTATCTGTAGATAAATTTTTGCTGTGATCAGGCTAGTCTTTCTGTTTTTCAGTTAATATAGTTTTTTTATCTTATTTTATTTTCTGCATCCTAGATACTGGCTCTTGAGTGATATCATACATTTCTCAGGCCTCAGTTGAAAGTTTTTCCATGTGATTGAGAAGTAAATACATTTAGGCAAAGCCTTTCCGAACCTCCTCTTTCTAGATCTCAAGTTATCTCTGGTCTCTCAGCCTTCCAGGTCTCAGAATTAGTGGACAAGATTATGATGCTCTTGGTAGATTAAAATAGGAGTTTGTTTTTATATTGTTGTCATGATACCTTCCACTCCCCTTTTTATGATTAAAAATTTGTACATGTTGATGCAAATTAAAGTAGTACCAATTGGTTTGCATTTAATTTTGTATTGCGAGTATTTTCAGTATGGCTACTCGATGCAAATAATAATAAGCTGATACTGTTTTAATTGGACTGTAGTTCAAAATTTACTTAAACTTAAGGTACTAGTTATTCTATTTACTTTAATAAATTAGTTTTAATAGTTTACAAATCTTTTATATTTTCTAGTTGAACAGTCGTATTATCTACAAAATTGTTATAATTTTGGCTTTTCTGAACTATTTTTTGCTTTCTTTGCTTGTCGTAGTAACTGGACTCTAAAAATTTTAAATAAAAATGGATAAAATTGGCATCTGTATCTCATCTTGATTTTAATAGAAATTCTGTTAGTATTTTACCATTTAATATGGTATTAGATTCTGATAAATAGCCATATCATATTTAGGATGTTTTCTTTTATTTTTACTTTTTTTCCCCAGGAACAACTGTTGAATTATTTGAAAAGTTTTAGAAATAAGTCTGCAAAATAATGTTTAATATAAATAATGATGTTAGTAGATATCCTAATATTGTACCATGCTTGTGTTCTTGGAATAAGTTGAACTTTATCATGATAGTATATTGTTTTGATACTCTTAGGTTAGATTTGATAATATTAGGTTTAGGATATTTCTATCTACATTTATAAGTATTGTTAATATTTTTCTCCATGTATGCCATATGTGTAAGATTTTAGTGTTAGAACTATGTCAGCTGTGTATAAAATGGATTGAGACGTTTTTTATATGTGGTCATAGATAATTTTAATGACAGAAAATGTATATTCCTTCATGGAACCCTCTTACATCACAATCTGGGCCTGGTACCTGCTTGTATTATTTGATAGTTCTTGCATAGGAATAGGTAAGTTAGACCAGTTTTAAAAAACAAATGGAACATTTAGAAACAGATCAAAATGCATACATTTATTTAATTTATAAAAAATTATCAGTTCATTCAATAGAGAAAGGATGTATTATTCAAAAAATGATATTGGAAAAATTAGCTCTCCATTTAAAAAATTCATATTAGAGTACTACTTCATATCATATTCAGATATAAATTTCCATTGAATTGATAATCTTAATATAAAGTTAAAACTATTAAGGCATTTGAAGGAAATATAGGAAAATGTTTTTTAAGATACCTATTTCTGTAGGTATCTTAAGTCTATAGGAAGGCTAGAACCTTAAGGGGAAAACTGACAGATTTATCTGAAAAGAAATATTATATGCAAAAAGCCTTATAAATAAAGTCGAAGGTAAATAACAGACTGGCAAACAGTATACGGAGATATAGTATCTGCCACACTTATAAAAGAGAGAACATTTTAAAAAATTGTTTAGTAACAAAAAATATAAAACTCACAAAAAATTTTGGGTATTATATTACAGAAGAATAAATACTACTAATAAATATTTGACTTTACTATCTGATAAGAACATATAAATTTAAATAACCAATTACCCTTCTTTTGTTCTTTAATTTATTAAAATGAAAGCAACTGATAATATCTAGTGCTGGTAGAAATGGGTATTTTCAAACATTATTGGTGGAAGTATAAATTAGGATAGCTTTATAAAGTCATTTGCTATTATCTCTTAAATTTTTAAACATACGATACACTTTAATCTAGAAATTACTATTCCAGATATATGTCCCGCAGAAATAATAGCATTTGTACATTAGTCCTGTATTTGTTTACATATATATATTTTTAAATATATTTGCTTAAACTTAGAAAAAAGTTGAGATGGATACACATCAAATTGTTAATATAGCTATTATGAGTGGTTTCTCTGGATAAGATTGGAAGGATATATTTTTAATGATATATAGGCATATGCATATAATCGAGCTATTATTCGTATAGAATTAGTATAATGGCTCACATAGGTGTCACTAGTAATAGTTAAAAGTAAAATAAACTTATTCATATTAATAGTTAAGTTTTATATTTCTGTTATTTAGAAAATAGTGGTTATTCCAGATATAAAGATTGTTGTGAGCCAATTAAGCTACTTATTTTATATACTTTTTGTGAAGACCATTGTATTTATTTATTTATTTATTTATTTATTTATGGACAGAGTCTCAATCTGTCACCCTGGGTGGAGTGCTGGCTTCTTGGCCAGGCAGACTCCAGGGCTGGAACTCTTGGCTATTGTGCTATTTAATACTTTCTGAGATTTGCAAATAAGCATTTTCAAGTTGGAATTGCTATAAATCAAACCTTACTTTTACTTGCCCTTTTATCCTTTTTCTTTCCTTTTGACTATTTGAATTTTTGACAATTGAGCATACAGAAGATAATTTTCTTCTTCTTTTTCTTTATGTTTATGTGTTTGTGTGTGTTTAAGGTAATGTAATCCAGGGAAGTGGAAAAGAAGGAAATTCCAAAGATAAAACCCAAGTAAATATAATACAGCAAGGACAAAAGCGATTAATTTCACCAGGAAGTTCAGGAAGTACATCAGCAGAACAAGAAGCAGGAAAAAAGTCCAAAAATGCTAATCGGGAAGAATCTGTCATTTCATCCAAGGTGATTTTTAAAAATTCACTATTTGATTGTTTCTTTTCCTTGTCAGGTATTCTAGTTAGAAATTAGTTATGTATAGTGTATAGCCAGGAGAAACCAAAGCTGCTTTTTATTATTGAGTCTATGAAAGTAAAAACTAGCCCAATTTTTTTTTGATTTATTGAAACTAATTTTTAATATAATATTTGCATTTTAAAAAACAAAGCCTTTATATTTTGAAATTTTCAGATTGGGAAAAAAAACGGAAGGCCACTTGACTCTGGTCATAACATGGCACTTCCATTCTGACAACCTGGCTTCTCTTATTCCATTGGTTATCCTCAGACTGCATGTAACTACCTTTTTCTTGCTAAGAATGGAGAGGGGAAAATAATCATGGGGTAGTTCTTTACAGCTTTTTGCAGGATCACTTCTGAGCTAACATACGTTATTTATAAATCTTTCTTTCAGTTTTTGCTAACTCACTAGAATGGTTTGGCTCAGTTGCACATTCTGTAACACTGGAGTAAAGAAAATAAGGAAGAAAGAAAATTTTAAAAATAAATAAAAATTTAATAAAATTTTAAAGAAAATAAGGATTACTTATTGGATGCATTTTAAAAAGAGAGAGAAAGATAGAGATGGGTCCAGGGCAGAAAGTTTAGGTATTCTTCTCTGGAGAGCTTTGGCTTAAGATGACAGTTTTCATGGTCTTTGTAAACCAATGGCTGAGCTCTGTGGGTCTCTGTCTTTTTAGTCTCAGGGAAAGCCCCAAAGGGTTGCTCTTAGTACTGAGTGTGCACTGAAACACTAGCAACCACCCCAGAGGCACATTCTCTTACATTCTCCCCTCACTCTTGCTTCCTCTCCCAGAGAGAAGAAACAGCCTCTCACTGGAGCCTCTCTTTCAGTTGGAAAAGTTGGGTCTAATCACTATAAACTCACTTAATTGTGGGGTCCAGTTTTATAAATGAAAACATATTTTCTGGCTTATGTATATTGCCATAAAAACAAAATAAAACTTGTTTTATAGTATAAACTTATAAACTCATACACTCCACTTTCTGAATTCTGAACATACCAATTGACTTTCCTTTTTTTTTTTTTCAAGAATAGAAGTTATTATTTTTTAAATTTCAGGTTATTGTGGGGGTCCATACATTTGGTTACATAGTTTGCTTTTCTGTGGTTGAAGTCAGAGTTATAGGTGTATCTTTTACCTGGAAAGTGTGCGATATACCTTTGCATTCAGAAAAAAAATCTGTGGATACCCATTTTACTGTGTTTATTCCAACCCATAAATTTTGATAGTCACAAGAACAACTTTGAGAAACATATTTTTAATTTATTATAGAGAGGAGCAGTAGATCCAAGATATTCAAGTATTACTGAAGTTTTGATAACATTAGGGTAGTATCACAGACAGGGCCCAGAAATGCCTGAGCTCTACTTGGCCAAATGTTGTTTTTTTTTTTTTATTTTTTCCCTTACAGCTTCTATGGGAGATTTACCTTTCCTTGCATAGAAAAAAATAAGGCTCATGACTCTTTATGCAGGACTTTCTGGTACAGCAGGGCCAGAGAACATGCCTTAAACTGAAAACCCCATCAGGGCCTTCACAAAGCCCACCTGTAATCCCTGCCTAGTTTTAGTTCTAACACTGATGAACAGGTGATCTCAAAGGGGTGGCTACAGTGCAGAGCAGGTGAGAGAGAAAACAAGAGGCTGATTCACCTATCCAGTCTCATGATAAAAGGTTGCCAAGGACAAAGAACTGAAAATAATTTGGCCAGACCTACATAGTAGATTTAGGGCAATATACTTGGTGGGAATGAATTACATTATTTTAGGGAAGAATAAGAATATCAGTGGAGAGAAACAACAGAAATCACCTTCCCCAACTAGACCCTATTCCTGAGATTCTAATTTATTTAGTCTATAGGACCTGTGTATCAGTGGTATGTTAAATAAACTCTCTGAATTTTAATGTGCCCTCAAAGTTAAGAGCACAATTAAGAGCATAATTCAGAGGAAACTGAGGCCCAAGGTCACAATTCTAGGACCCTGAGTCTCAATATAGGTCTTTTCATTTTGAGTACAATGGATTTCTGTATCATACATATTAAACTGTATATAAGAGTTTTCTGACTCTAGTAACTTGTCTTAAGACATTTGCTCTTTTCCTCATTTGTTGTGTGTCTTTCAGTAACTCCTTACCAGTTATATAACTGTCTAATTCAGGAGTGAAAATGAAGATCCTTGAATTGATTAACTTTAAAGAAAAGTATGGTTGCTATGGTATGAGTGTTTTCGTCATCCCTAAAAGTTCATGTTGAAACTTAATCTCCAAGGCAATAGCATAGACAGGATCAGGCCTAATGGGCAGTCATTTAGGTCATGAGGGTGCCACCCTTATGAAAGTGTTAATACCATAAAAAGGGCTCCTAGGACCTAGGTGTGATGGTGCACTCAGTTGATTGGTCTTAGTAGACTATGCTCTTAGTATAGTATCACTCAGCCCCTGGGGGTGAGAGCTGTGCTGGGAGGGAGGATTACTTGAGTCCAGGAGTTGCAGGGCAGCCTGGGCATCAAAGTAAGACTCTTTCTCTAAAAATGGGAGGGACTTTCAGGAGTGGGTTCACATTTCTTGCTCTTCTGCCATGTGAGGACACAACATTCATTATCTCTCGCTCTGCCACCTTCCCCCTTGTAAGTATGTAGTGACAGGGCCCACACCAGATGCTATTGCCTTGATCTTAGACTTCCCAGACCTCAGAACTGTGAAAGGATACATTTTTGTTGTTTATAAATTGCCCTGTTTGTGATACTCTGTTACAGCAGCTTAAGACAAAGGAATATCTTATTTCCTTTGTATCATCTAATGAGAAATCAGTGGAACATGACAGAAGGAAGCATAACTGAAACAACTTAAGCAATATAGTTTTGTAAAATGTATCAGCTGTCTGTTGCTGTAAAACAAGCTACCTCTGCACTTAGTGCCTTAGCACAATGATTTATTATTTTTTATATTTCCGTGGCTAGCCAGTCTCATTTGGGCAATTCTTTTATGACATCTCTTTGGTGTCAGTGGGGCTGCATTGGGTTGGGAGCTTAGCTGAGGCTAAAGCATACAGGATAGCTTTATTCATATGAATGGTTCCCCAGGAAAAGTTGATGGAATGGCTGAGGACCGGCTGGACCACCCTGCCTCTACTTACCATCAAGCAATCTAGACTGATCATATTTACCTGTCAACTGGATCTCAATAGTGTGAAAGTAGGAGCTGCCAACTCTTTTAAAGCTGAGAACTGGAGCTGGTGTAGTGTTAATATTGCTGAATTCTTTTAGTCAGAGCAAGTTCCCAGGTCCCAGGCATGTGGCAGTGTGAGATGAGGGTGAGGATGGCAGTGGGACCAGTTTGTAAAAAGAGGAACTTGAAGTGATTTCAGCCACAGGGATAATCCTGGAAGTTCCCTGGAGGAGATCGAAAGGGAATAAGATGAAAGACTGAGAGATGAGGGAAGAGATTATGGCATTAATCAGTCAAGAAATAAAGAACATCTGACATGTGGCAGTGACTGTAAGGATAATAAGAAGGCATTGGATTATAACAATATTTAGGAAGCAAAATTGTAATCTTTGTTGCTTAGCTCTGGGGTGAGAGGGTAAGAAAGAGTGAAAGACTTCCAAATATCTGTCTAGAATGAATGGATGGATTATGTTGGCCGAACCTATGACAGAGAATACAGGGGCAGAATTTCAGTTTCGATGTTTTGACTTTAGGTGCACAGAATATTGAGGAAGAAATATTTTAGCTAGTCATTGAAAATATGAGTTTGAAACTCAGGAGTGCAATTGGAGCTGGAGGTTAGGTCTTATTTAGTTTTTAGTATATCAGTGCTGATGGGATTGATACAGGACTTAGAAGGTAATTTATCAGCACAGACATTCTTGGCAGGGGGTAGTTCGGAAACAACAAATTACTCATTGAACTTATGTTAGATGAAAGTTCTTTCTTGCTCCTTGTAGTACAGTAAAACTTCAGATATTTGAAGGGAGAAGAAAGAACTAGTTGGACAAGTTAGTCAGCTGTTTTATAGCTTTAATTCCTACCTTCTTCATAAATCAAGGTCACCTTCCACCAGCTTGCTGCTTTTAGATCCCTGAGGTCTCTATTATGTATTTCTGCACTTTAGGGGATCTAGCCACCATAATCTTTCACGTTTTTATCTAATCTAAGAAATAAGCAATGTGGAATGCTTAGGAATTACAGACCTCTCTGTTCTCGCCTGCTTCTTCCAGGTACAGAGCACCTTCCGTCTTTCGTGTTCCCTCTCTCACCCTTTCTGCGACTCACTGTCGCTCATGAGCTTTGTATTGGCACAGAGCAAATTTATGTCTCAGCAAACACAAATTATTGCCCAACTAGTAATGGGTTTTGGGGGTCATTTATAAATAATTGAAACCATGAATGTTAAATTCTTGAAAGCCAAGGGTCTACTGTATATCAATATTTCATGGAGTTCCATAAAAAGCATTAAGAATTCTAGCTTTTGTGCCTCTTAAAATATATTTGAAAACCTCTGATCCATAATATTGATAGCAGTGACTTTAACATTCTTTTCTCTTTTAGAATAAATTAGCACATTAAATGTACTCTTTGTGAGGATTTTTAAAATGGCAAAATAATACATGATTATTATCAAAAGTAGAATATTCAGAAGCATGTAAAGAGTAAAAAAACCTCAGTCTGCCTCATCCTTCTATCCCATTGTCTTACTAATATTTTGGTTTCTATCTTAAACATTTTTATTTGGATTTACACAAGTAAATGTACACATAGTTTTAAAAAAGCTAAATAGCATCATAGTATATTCTTGTTTAGTTAAAAACATCCTTAGATACATCATTATTATTTCAGTGTTGCATAATGATACATACTAAGAACATTTAACCACTTCCCCCTAGTTGTGTCATTTTTAAAAAATTGGAAACAGAGTCTTTGTTGCCCAGGCTTGTGGCATCATCATAGCTTACTGCAGTCTCAAATTCTTAGGCCCCAGCAATCCTCCTGCCTCAGCCCACCCCCATCCCTGCTCCCACCCCAAGTAGCTCAGACTACAGGTGTACGCCACTACACCAGCCAATTTTTCTGTGTTTGCAGAGATGGAGTTTCACTATGTTGCTCAGGCTGGTCTCAAACTCCTGGCCTCAACTTCCCAAAGTGCTAGGATTATGGTTAGAAGACACTGCACCCAACCTCTTTTTTTTCTTTTTTAGAAACAGGGTTTACTCTATCACCCAGGCTGGAGTGATCATAGCTCACTACTTGAACTCCTGAACTCAAACTATCCTTCCACCTCAGCTTCCTGAGTGGCTGGGACTACAGGCATGTGCCACTATGCCTGGCTAACTTTTATTTTTTTCAATTTTTTTGTAGAGACAGGGTCTTGCTTGTTGCCTTAGCTGGTCTTGAACTCCTTGCCTCATGTGATCCTCCTGCTTCAGCCACCCCCCTAAAGCACTGACAGGTGTGAGCCACTGTGCCTGGCCTCTCTCTATACTGAGTGTGATGGATATTGAGGGGAATTGTTTCCCTGTTGTCCCAAAACTCCTACTGAGGCCCAAAGCTGGGGATAAAAGTACTAAATATGAGTATTCCATATTTGAAAGGAGTCACTAGCAGTGAGGACCAGCCCTTTCCCTGCGGGGCTTATTGAAAGATATAAGTGGTGTTTGCCGTTCCACTCCCGGACTTTGTACAGAAGGCTTTAAGGCTTAGAGGAATGCAGTGTTTGTAGGAGTGTTAGGGTGGAAAGCTCAGTAGGTGCTCCTTGAGGGATGAAAAAATAATTTCTCTAGACCAAGATTGGGGTATAAAAGTTTACGTTTATTTTATGTTTTAGATCAGCGGTTCTTAATCTGTGGGTCACGACCCCTTTGTAACAATGAAAATACACGGTGGCATTAGGAAGGTTGAGAACCACTGTTTTAGAAGGAGAAAGGGAACAAGAGAGGGGAAGAGAGTGGGGAGAGAGAGAAAAGAGAGAAGTGGCATGACATACCAAAGGAGGAAGGAATAAAAGAAAGCCTACAGCGGAGATCAAGTGCTGAATTTGTTGAATTTAAGGGGAACAAAGAAAAAAAGATAATTGCACCCAAATTCACCAGGTATTGTGCATGTGAATTTTGCTTCTGTTTTTCTGCCAGTATGTTGGAGTCTGACTTTTTACAGGTGTTTGTGATGTTGAAGCCATATGTACACAGTCCCATTGTTCAGTCCAGGGACAACTCAGGAGCCCTTAAGGCTATAGGAACAAATTCTAGAAGACAAAGGAGCTGATGAAAGTGAAGAGAAGAACTGATATTTCTTTTCTGTCTGTTTTTTCAGTGGTTTGTGAAAAAGGAACTCCAGGGTGGGTGGGGGAGGAGCTGCTAGGTAGAGAAAGAGCAGGTAGCAAGAGAGATTGATTTAAGTCCTTACTGAAAGACTGAGTTAATAATTACTGCCATTTCATTATAAATATTGGCCATCTTACAGGGGGAAGTTATTTCCTCTTTTTCTAAAATCAAGAGAAGAGTGCACTCTTAGAGAATTACTTACAAAGTCTGGAAATGCCAACAGGAGCAAGATGCTGACATTTTATTAGATATCTGCTTAGCCAGTGGATTTGCTGTCCTACCCTATGGCTACCTGAACAAGGAAAAAGAAAATCTGGGAGGGGTGACCCAGTAGGAGACTGTCAAGTAGGGAAGGGGGTCAGGATTGTGCATTCCCACTCTAGAGTTCCAGTCATTGCCATGTGCCAGTTGGTCCTATCATGGAGGGGGAGAATATTGGGGTGTAAGGGAGGAGCTTAGGAGCACAGAGTATGTATTTTAAAATGATGCAGCATGAATGCCACTAGCCAGAATCTCTCTATGCTGAGTCCTTGGTCTTAGAGATTCTAGGAATGAATCCACGAACCACGAAGTAAGCGAAAGGACAGATTTTATTGATAGATAAATAAGCAGAAGAGGGGGATGGAACTGCAAGCAGCAGAGGGGGACCCAGGTGGGGACCCTGTTTGGGCCTTCAGCCTAGGGATTTAAATACTGCATTTCTTTTCCTGTGGGGTTTTGGGGAGATGGAATGTACGTCTGGAATATGTCATAACTGTTTGGTGCCAGAGGCCTGTGGGCAGAAGTTAACTTTAAAATTGCCATAGTCAGTCCTTGCTCTAGGAGAGTGAGCTCTTCTCTGCTCCAGGAGCGACAGTACGGTGTGTTCCCTGCTCCTGAAGAGGTAGCCCAGATGAGGTATCAGTCAGGCTGGGTTTTGTGAGCTTCTTTGTGTTTGGAGAATACGACCTGCAAAGAGCCCATTTGTGCCTAGAGAATGGGGTCTGAACCTGAGCCTGCTCAGGCCTAGAAAATGGAGGAGTCCCTGTCCAGTCCTTGCATAAGTTATCAGTTACTCTGCAAGAACCATGATAAGACCTAGGTTCTGTTTGCAAAGTCTTTAGTCAGTTTGGATAACATTTTAAAGTTTTATAACATGCTACTTAAAAAACAAAAAAAAGAAAATATATCAAAACACTTAAGTAATTAGTCTAAAAATAGTCATGCTAATGACTTAAGAAATTTAAGCTATTGGATGTATTATTATCAAGACCAACTTTTATCAGATGGCAGCCACTATACATGAGTCCTTAATTATAATTGGGAGTGAACGTTAATGTTTATCTGGTATGTTGTCATCATGTCCTAGAAATGACTACCGGGAAGACTGGTTTTATCTTAGCCAATGTTTCTACTCCAGTAGAAGTATGTATGTTAAGAGGTCATCTCTAACTGGATAAGATTAAGCTTACTTTTAAATTATAAAGGTTCTGCAGTGCTAATGAGATTCAAAATACCTCTAATTTGATTAACATGAAACTTTTATTCAGACCATTTCAAAGGATCATAGTTTTTTTCTGTGTTGCTCATAACATAACTTCATGCAAATTTTTCTGAGAGAGTAGAACAGTTTGTTTTTTAATTATAAAGAGGTAGATCATGTATTTAGGGGGTACAATGCAACATTTATCCATTTAGGGGGTACAATGTGCTGATTTCATATGCAATTTGGAATGCTTACAGCGTACTGGTTAATATATCCCTCACCTCATTTACTTAATTATTGTACAATGAGTTAAGACATTTATGGTGGAACAGTTTTAACATTTAGCTATAGAATGACACAGCCATATTTAGAGGGTAGAAATAAAATATTGCAGTAATTTAT
>CAUYRH010043984.1:0-13990 GCA_963574655.1 Perodicticus potto
TTTTTTTTAATTTTTAATTATTTTTTATTGAGTCATAACTGTGTACAATGATTCGGGCTTGGAGTACAGTGTGCGGGCTTCCCATACAATCGGAGATATTTTTATCCACCTGATTAATGTAACATTCATGATATTTTCTCATTTACTATGTGAACTATTGCCTTTAAAACTATTTCACACACACACACACAAATCCCTCATTTAGAATAGATTTTTTTTTAATTTCTGGCTTTTTTTTTTAATGGCTCTTTTTAAAACTTCAAGTACACTGGAGAAACTGACTGTGGATCATGTATACAATGTAGGGTCAATGCTGTATTGAATTTCCAGACCATTTTCAGACTACCTTCTGGCAATGGAAGCATTTTGACCACTGACACTCCCTATGGGTATATCTGACTATCCTGGTACAATGCACCATTCCCCATTATTGAATCTACAACAAACTGCTGTAGGTTATTCATTGATTGAGTGTTTAAGTATATTCTTTAGGAGCAAATAGAGAACTAATCTGTAAGCAATCACATAAAATAAAAAAATCAGCAGAATTCCTGCTTCAAAGATGCTTCGAGCTATAGCGCTTAATTATGTGCATTCTTTGATTATATTGTGTCACATTCAAGAATGATATATAGGAATTCTGTTTCTTTATATCACTGTAGATTCTTCTCAGCACTTTATTGTACCGTGCAAGGAAATAAGAAAGCACCTACCAAACCAGTCATACTAAGTTAAAGCACATCTCTCTTTTTATGCTTTTTTATTTGTCGCCTAAATAAATCACAAAAGTCACCAGAATGTTTACTTAACCAATAAAGATATAGACAGTGATTCTCTATTTTCCAATAGAGGTAAAAATAAATATCAGGTAAACTGTTTTCAGCCTTGAGACAAACATGTACATAGGCACATGAACGGGCACTCTAACCAGACGGCCTTCTAAGAATAAGCTTCAGGACTTGCACAGCCGTCTTCGACAAGGCAGAAACTGAGAGTGTGTGCGGTGGCGTGTGTGAGACAGCAGCCAGCTCCACGTCCCTTCACAGGGTCCTTCTGTCAGTGTGCATTTAGGACAGCTTTCTAACATGAGATCAGCTCAGCCGCAGTGTCGATTTCAGGGGCTTCTGAGAGAGAACGAGAGGGAGAATACTTCAGCTCCTGGAAATGCATTTGCTATTCCTGCTCTCTGCAAGCCTGAATGTATTTTCTGATTTCACAAAGAAATGACTTTTTTGAGGCTATGTCTGCCATACTAAACTGATTTCCTTTTTGCTTGGTAGTCTTTGAATATTGAACAAATAAATATTTAGAAATGTTTAGCAACAGGGAAAGGTTATTTAAAAGATACTTCCAAAAATATGTCAAAATAAGTATACAATACCTAGTTTTAAAAAAAAAGAAAGGAAGAAAATGAACTGAAAATATTTTCACAATCATATATCATGTAAAGTTTTATTATGTTCTTTAGTAAAGTGTATTTTTGGTCGGCTAGGTCTTATTTGTTTTGTTCTGTTCTGTTGCCAATAAAGCTCTCTCATTGAAGCCACCATCTGCATAACAGTGAAAAAAGAAGCTCAAAGTATTAATTATCAATAAACACTTTTATTATTTTTTTAAAAAATAAAAAAAAATAAACACTTTTAAATATCACAGATTTGTCTAAGTTCTCTTTCTTTCTTTCTTTCTTTCTTTCTTTTTTTTTAAGACAGAGTATAACTCTGTCACCCTGGGCAGAGTGTCATAGCATCACAGCTCACAACAACCTCAAACTCTTGGACTCAAGAGATCCTCTTGCCTCAGCCTCCCAAGTAGGAGTACAGGCACCCACCACAAGACCCCAGGTTTTTTTTATTTTTAGTAGAGACTGGGTCTCGGCCTCACTCTTGCTCAGGTTGGTCTTGAACTCCTGATTGCTGAAACGCAACTGCAACACTGCTTTGGTATTGATATTTTTTATTTACTTAACTATTTTCATTTTAATGTCAGCATAGAAGGCACTTGGAAGAAGTTATCACTCTGTTGCCTTACAAAGGTATGAGTTCAGTAAAACTGAGAGTTTACTCTAACTAATGAAATATTTGAGTATTTGGAGGCATTACTAAATGTGAAAGTCATTTATTTCTAATACAATATTTTAAGAATTTTGCTTTTCAGGTGGAGAATAACCAGAGAATAGAAACAATTTTAAAATGCAAATAAACAAACAACAAAAAATGAAAATGCCATGGTCAATGTTACATTATTACTCACCTCTCTGATCAAGTTTGTAGAGTTCTTCAAATGTAACAATTAAGGATCCGGGTCAGTTAATCTATGTGATTATGCTGCAGTGGCCTGAATGTCTAAAAAAATGTTGACACGTTCACAAAAGACTTGCACTACGGATATGAACATAGAAATGGAAGGAAGTTGTTTATAAAATAGTAAAAACAAAATACGCTTATGGAATGGGAGGTTAAGAAAAATGAATGTATACCTCTCTCTAGAGAAGTTCCTTGTAACTTATGAACAATTTTAAATAGCATTTTTCTAATAGATGGAGAGTAATTAACTCTTTTACATTTTTTTTTACAATATCATACAAATTTTTATTTTATTCTATGATAAATTATACTTCTGGCTGGTTAGATTTTGCAATGATATTGACAATACTTTCCAACTGGAGTTTAAGCTCTAACTTTTATATATAATACTTTTATTTTAAGTAATTTATTACTTCATATTTTGTGTTCTTAAAAATGCATATATTTAAGCAAGATATTCAGAAAGGCACTAGTGAACTCTCCAATAATTTTTAATAGAATCATTTTGATTCTTCCAAGGAAATGTCTTTCTTCAATTTAAGAAAGACTCTTACATCGCTAAAGGTTAACACATACAGAAATTCCCATATCAAACAAAATTTTAAAAATTCAAGCCACAAATGAATCCCAACTAACAAAACTTGCATGTTTTGTTAACTCTGTACTTAAACACTTATCTCGTTGGCTTATTGTCTTTTTTGTATGTATAGAGTTTTTCTTAAACTATACAGGTTTTAAAGACTCGAATCAAATTTCATTAAGAACCTAATTTAGACAGAAACATATAGCAAATTTGCAATCAGTATTTGAGGAAGAAGAAAAGGGTAGGAAAGAAAGAAAAAGAGTAAAGGGAGAATGGACAAACCCAAGGAAGGGAGCTCAGTAACAAGAAAATTCAGGGAAAAAGTAATGGTATAAAATGTATAGCAGCATTAAGTTAAACAACCCTTGCTCTCAGACATGAAACGGTATTAATCTATAAGTATTATAGATGGAAATATGGTTACTGGGCTGATAATTTATAAATTATAGAGAATTTCAACATGGATTTTTTTATTATAACAACTAATCTTACTTCACTATAATTCCCCAAGGACAGATTTTGTGAAGGTAACTTCACATTTTTGTTTTAAATAAAGAGATTGCATTTCACCTGTCACTGCCAAGTTTCTGAGCCACGTTGTCATAACTAATATTTCCTCCATGAAAGAGTCATAAGAACATCTAAGTATACGCTTATTGTTCTGGACCCCCTAAAGTCTCACTGAAAATCACTGACATGAGGCAGATTGCTTAGTAAGAGAGGAGTCAAACAAAGTTATTTAGCGTGTATACACGAAATCCTTCAGAATGAAGACCCAAATATGGAGGGGAAATTGTCCGCTTTTATGCTTATGTTCCACTCAGTATGAACAGCTGAATAGAAATATGATTGGACAAAAAGGGTACAGCCTAATGCTAATAGATGGGGTGGGAAACGCAGAAAGACCTGTCTGTCTGGATTCTTCTTGACCTGTCTGAGCACCCATTCCTTACTTCTGGGTGTGGGGCAAGAATGTTTTTGGAATAGGAGTATTTGACCTACGGTCAAATAAAGTAGGTTAGATAATTTGACTACAGCTATTTCTTACTAAGAATAATTTTAAGCCATAATTATGACTGGCTTTAAAAAAAAAAAAAAAGGACCCTGGCTTTTCTGATCAGCCTTGGAAAAGAGGGATTCTAGTTTCTATGGCTAGCCTCAGGGGAGAATGTGAGAGAGACAGAGGACAGGAGGTTAGAGAAAACTTTGGTTTCTAAGACTGCTTCTGAAGCCTTCATTTGGGAGTACCAACATTCTGGGCACAAACAGATAAGCCACAAACAGGCAATCCTTTTGGAAAGTACTGGATAACAGCGGCTACCAACAGCCCACTGGGCTCAGAGTGCTGCCACATGGGAGACTCTACTAGCAAGAACCTCAGACTGACCTCCAGTCAAACAGGGAGAGTTGCAAACATCAGTTTCTGTCAACACGGCCACAGCACAACCACAAACTTCATATATGTCTGCTGTGGAAAGGATTGCTCCTTAGTCACTTCAATGAACATGGTCTTTTTTCTGCATTCACTTTTAAACTACAAAAACTAGCCGAGCCTTCCTAGAGTAGTTTTAAAAATTAAAAAGTTTTAAATTTCATTTCATCAAAAATTGAAGTTTCGTGGGCTGCACTTTTCTGATAATAAGCAGTCTGTTTTTTCTCGAAGCTCACCTGGATTTGAGTTCTGCCACCAGGACGTGGTTTACATTATGGCCAAGAGCAGCTACCTCTCATTTGGCACCGAGTCTGAACACATTGCTTAAACATGCACGAAGTATCTCTGCTGTGCTTGAAAGAGGGACTTTACCCAACAAATGCAACTAGTGTAACATGGTATCTTGTACCCTCAATGAATCCCCAACAATAAAAAATAAATAAATAAATAAATAAATAAATGCTAGGATCCCATTAAATCGCCGAAGTAAAAGGTGAGAGTACTACAGTTACATAAAATAAATTAAAAGCTTGCAAACAAACTTTTCTTTTGAATTTTGGGATAATCCTACAAACTCGGAGAAAAAAGACAAGGTATCTAACATGCTTAATTCTATGAAAAAAGAACAAAGTTCAATTGTACGTCGGAGAAGAAAGAAGGGATATATTTAATTTCTTTTTAATCTGCCTAGTTTTAGTAATTTTTTACACAGATCGGATGATTTATAACACAAAATCATTTACTAAACTCTGTTATTTTTGCCGGTCAATTATATCTGTCTTGCAAACTGGGCATAGCTTTTCTTTCTCAGTTTCTGGACTGTGTATCTCTAACACATCTTGCTGGATTTGTTGAATCATTTGAATCGAAGGAGACATAGTGTAGCTTTCGTCTAGTTCACAGAGGACGACAATGCAGGCTAAAATGATGAACGAGATCTTGAGAATTTGTTTATTTGGGAAAGTGGAAGATCGAAAAAAAAAGACGAGCTTTAAGCTTAGCTGAGAGACCCTCACGAAAAGGTTTCAGGAAGGTTTATTTGGTATTGGCATATACATGTATTTCCCTCTCAGCTGGAATGACTCCAAAAAGGTTGTCATGGTTGGTCGAGTAAATAATACACGCTTTAAAAACAATTATAAATCTCTATTCACCTGATGGACTTTGTATTCATTCCAGTCAATTGGGCATATAACACTCGTTTAAAAAATAAGTACATATAATGCATTAAAAACTGCTTAAACGCCCATTTAACCGGAGGGGCCAAAACAGCTCTAAAACGGAGCATGTGATTAACACTAATGGAAGTTATGCATATGTAATGAAAAGAGAACCCCCAAACCCTTTTAAAGAGGGCTATCACAGGAAAATGACAGCTGGGAAGCACTGCCATTTGAGGCTTCTATTGCTTTGTGAAGCAGTCTCTGCCCTTGTAGCAACCAATAACTCCCGGAGTGGTGAGTCTTGGGGTCCAAGGCAATAAATGTAGTGGGATTTAAGATAGAACAATGGTGAGGGGAATGGTAGGAACAGCCCTGTGATAAATAATGCATTGGGTTGCATCACTGTGCTTAAACAACCATTCAGCAGCCACGGCCCCCATCGCATTCGAAGACCTTACCCACGACTCCAGCTTTGTAAGGTCAAACACAAGAAAGACCTGTGGTCTAAGTTTTTAACTAACATAAATTAGAAATAATCTCACAATATTTTAGATTTGCAATATTTTCTTTTTAAAGAGAATGAAGTACAGTTCAACAGCAGGAAAACACAGGTAGGATTCTGGCTTATTTCCCTTTTGGTCAGAGTTTCAAGAGAGTATTTCCTAACTGGCCACATAGGGGGTGAAATTTGGGAAGAAAATACAAGTCTGCCAGTTGATCAAGTTGTTTCTCCATTAGCCTGAAAAACAATGTTTGAAATTATCAGTAGAGGTGCTTTGTAGAGGGGTTAGTTTGAATCAAAATGCAAACGCATTACCTGGATATAATATGCATTAATTCCTGTGTACTGCCAGCCCATAAATTAACTTCCCAGATAAACCATTCATGTCCTAGGGTAGCGGTTCTCAACCTGTGGGTCATGACCCGCAGGAACTGTATTAAAGATCCACGGCATTAGGAAGGTTGAGAACCACTGTCCCCGGGTACAGAGTGGTGCTTTGTGATGCTGGCATGCGGCAGGAAGCTGTTCAGACAGGAGCAAAGGTACAAGGAATGTGTAGTGTACTTAGAGGTTACCCAATGGAGAGTCTGTGAGAAGTCCATGGGCAGAATGGGGCTGGTTCCAGGAACCCTGAAAACAGATTGCTATACACTTATTTGATACTTTCCTGATCACTTTCAAGGAAATATCACACTTGTAACTGCTAGAATTCTATCCCAGTAACAGTTTCTTTTGCATTTCCAGTATTAATTGTTGCCATTTGAAAGTTGCTACAATGTGAGCTTCCTGAGGGTAGAGACTTTTCTGTGTGTAGTATCTAGGTATCATTACCAAAATCAAAAAGAGTATTGGACATGTAGGCGATGCTCAGTAATTGTCTGTTGAGTGAATTAATTGAATGAATAAATGAGTAAATACAGTAAAGCTGTCCAGAAGCATAGGATTGGAAATTAATTTCAAAGCTAAATGGTGAGCTACCTTCCTATTTAGTCCTCCAACGTACAATAAAGATGGATTTCACCTCTGAATAGATGTTTTAAATAAGTAAAAGCATTCCTAAAGAAAAAGGGAAATGCAGAGCAGAGAAGTAAATAGAAGCAGCAAGAGAACAGGAAAGACCAGAAACAAAACAAAAGAAAATGAAAAACCAAACAAAACAAAAATGAGAATGTCTTAGAGTGCCATTAACAGAACCCAGAAATGAAGATCCTTAAATCACAAGCTCCTTAGAGATCCTTGAATCTAGATCTAGTCTCTGCAAAGACTGGAACATTATGTTTACTAGTCTTGTATTCCCATGAGATAAATGCTGCCTTTCTAACCGCCAGGTAGAGCCTTTCAATAAATCCCTATAACCTGACCCTGGAAACGCAAGGTCTCAGTCCTTGGAGAATCACAAAATACTGGGTCCCCTGAAGAGGGCTGAGGGTTTCCTTTCCATCTCTCTTCCCACTTCATCTCTTAGGGACAGTGCAGCCCTGAAGAGTTCCATCACTTCTGCTTTTTTTTCTCTAATAGTCATCAAAATCAAGTCCCAGAAATGTGAATTAGCAGTGGGGCTGAAAGGTTGATTTCATTTCATTTTCTATCCTCTATCCCCCCATCTCATGCACAAAATCTCTCTTTTGCCAGTGAGAAAATAACAGCTTCCAAAGAAAAGGAAACAAACCAAGAATAGGAATCTGGATGATAAGGGGAAATACGGTAATTTAAAATAAGAAGAATCGGCTGAGAAGTCCGAGTACAGAGGTTATCTCATGCACTCCTCACCACCTTCCTAGGAAGTTATCCATATCTGTAACCTGTGGAAATGGAAATAACCCGATAGATGAACTTTCCCAAGAAGAGTACATTGAGCACCTGCCCTGCGCTAGCTCTAGAAGCCAAGATTCAACCAGCATGGCTCTTGACTGAGTAGAGGAGACAAAAGATGAGTATGAAGCTAAATTAAACATGCTATTGAAGCACCTTAGAGAGCTTCGAAATAGACCTAGAGAATTAGAGAAAGTGTTGTCAACATGAAGATGTCAAAATGAACTGCATTTAGCCAGGAAAAAGAGGCAGTGAAGGGTCCATGTAGTGGAGATGACATGTACAAAGGACCAGAGATAGGACAAGCAAATTGCAAGGGTAGAAAGGTGCCAAACCAATACTGAGGAAATCAGTAGAGACCGGCTCATGCAGGACCTTGTGAATCACAGCAAGGAATTTGGACCCTACCTTCCAACCACAGAAAACCATTAAAAAGATTTAACAAGAGCAAAATATGATCAGATTTGTGGTTTTGGAAGATTTCTCTAACTACAGCGTGAAATAAATACATTTGGAGGAAAATAATTTAAGACAAATAAAATGAATTGTTCATATATGAGTACTTTTATCTGACAAAAATGCCAATTTTGTATGGTTCACCCAAATAACTATGTAGTTGTTTTGCACTGAAGCAATAATGGGGAGAATAGAAGAATGTAGATGTTTTCCATCCTTTCTGCGTTTATCTATGGGAAGACACAGATAGTTTTTGAAAATTGATATGGCTAAGGGAGGGGAAAGGAGGCAGCCAGGATGACCCTCCCTGAAGTTTCTAAATAGTAGAACTGGGTAGAAAGTGATGCCCACCTTCTATTTGGAAAGGGGGTGAAAGGATCAGGAGGAGCACATGAGGAAAGAGAGTGGTTGGCGGAGGGCACTTATTCCAAGAACTCTCTCTTCTAAGAGCAGGGAAAATGCCTTAAAATGAAAATTCTGATTAAACAAAATAAAAGTGAGTTTAAAATAGATGATGATGTTTACAGATACATCAACACTTACATTTATAAATAAAATAGTTAAGCCAAATTGCCAATCTCCATCCTTCTGTAAAATAGGGGCATCCCTTTCAACCTGTGAAAAATAGACTTTCATTTTTGCATAGATTCATATTCTGACCTTCTCCAGGTTGCCAAAGCCTAAGAAGTAGCTTCAAGACTATAGATTAACCTTTATAGGGTGTACTTGACATGAATTTTTAAGAGATATAGTGTCTTCAGATAAATGATCCCAACACAAATTTAAGATTCAATCAGCATTAATGGTGGCATTAGAAATGATAACTTCAATTATAAGCATAATGCATTTTCCTTTGGGAGATTAATTTATGCAGAGTAGGTACTTGGAACTTGCCCTGGTACAGCCATACTTCAAACCTACTTGTGACCAAGAAAAGGCATTTAGGCTAGCCTGATTTTAAGTAGTAGCAAATGTTTTAAAGAATTAATGTTATGTAACTCATTTTCTAGAAAGTTATTTTATTCTAATCATCTGCAAAGGGAGGTATAGGGTGCTATTAAAACATAAGGTATGGAATTAATCAAGGAAATCAACAATGTGGTCTCCATGAGTTTATATTCTTGCAATCTATGGTTTTAAAAGAAATAGCTATAAAAATATTGTGCTGTGTAAGAACCAAATAAGCAATTCCCTTTAGTATTCTTGTTCATAATTTCGCTTCTTGAAAGAAAAAAGAGTTCTTCAAGGAGTGACAGTGCAAAACTATAAAGTAATGTTTAAGGATCTTAACAGCTATTTTTAAAGTGAGGATCGCGAGGTGCTCCTGAAAATGAAAGCAAAAGTGTCCATAACATCAAAACTATCTAAACTGCAGGCTTACAAGAAAAAATGTTCTTCCCTAGGTAATTTCAAAGAAAAATGTGGTTAAAAGAAATTTTCCTGGCAACTTTGTCAAGGTGGAGTAAAAAAATATGCATTTCTCAAAGTATACTATAAAATATTTGGATTAATATCCACCTATGGTATCTATAAATCATTAAATTAATATAATTCATAGTTTAAGATGTTAAAGTGCTAGAGTGTTAATAATTATAGGTAACATTTACTAACAATTTTTATGTATCATGCAAAATATATCAGATGATTTTGGTACTTTGACGTAGGGACAATTATTAGTTCCATTTTACAGATGAGTAAGCAAAGACCCGAGTTCTCCCAGCTAAGGAATGGCAAAGCCAGAACTTGATTCCCATTGGCGCACCTCAAAATCATGAGTGTAACCCCAGCATGCCATATATCCCCTGTCTAGGAAAGTGTAAAGTGGCTCCCTATCATTACATTTAGTTTAGTGTCTCTGTCCATTGGCAATAATTCACTCCAAGGTGAAAATGCAGAAAAGGGGATATCGGATTAACTACTGGCTTGACCACTGTGTTTATACTAATTGCCTCATTTATCCTTTCAGTTTTGTTCTTCAGCAAAATGAGAATTAGACGGGATTAAACAAGTGCACCCTTCTGAGGTAAGTGGTATTTCTAATGTTATCATTGACAATAATAGAATTCTAAGCATTTAAATAAAATGTCTTTATAAAAATTTACTATAAAATAGACCAATAGTCATTAATTTATCCAACACATACTTATTACACATTCGAAACACCTTGGGGAGAACTTGGGAAAAATAAGTTAAAAACAGACTACATGTTTTATGATACAAAAATCTACCTGAAAATATAAAAACATACTCAGTTAACCTAAAATTACTAAGCAATATACAAACTAGTATAAAATGAAGTAGTAAAAAAATTCACATAAGTAAAGAGAAGCTATGGTATAAAGGCATAATTAGCACAGGTGTGGCTAGAAAAGAGGATTGGAAGGACAGGCTTTAATTCAGAAAGTAATTAACATGCATATCTAAAGGAAAAAGGTAGGGTAGCATGAAAATTTATATTGGGGGTTAACAATGGTGTACAGGAAAAAAGACCTGGAAATTTGAGAAAGACAGATTGACAGATGGCCTTAAAGATCAGACAACACAAATTTTAATTAAATAAACACAACTCTGTTTTGATTTGGTTCTTCAAATTGCTTCCACAATTGCAAAATAAAAATTCTAATTTAATATACCATTTGCCCAAAGTGCTTACCTAAAGTATCTGTCAAATCAGGGTTTTATAAGTTACTCCATGAGTTTTATTCTAAACAAATTAAATGAGAGAACCGAATATTTCCAATGCAAGTTGAAAGCTGGTTCTCCTTAGTCCAAAGCTTTCTTTAAAAATATGTACATAGATGTATGTATGTGTGTGTGTGTATGTATATATATACATATGTATATACATGTATCTCTAGATTTTTAGGCTTAAAGTACACATTTTCTTCCACCTCTCTTTAATGTTGCCTTAATGGCAGTTGTCTTTTGTTTTAATTTAATCTCCCTTTTGTAACTTTTAATGCTTTCTGCAAAATTCAACAATTCAATCTGGAGCCAAAGAAATTAAACCTTGATGACTCTTAAAGAGTTTAAGATTAATGCAGGGAGAAATGACCTTGGTTAGTCATGCCTGTTCTTATTAGTATCGTAAGTTTGCTTTTGCTGAAGTGGTGGACTTTTGATGGGAAGCTAAGACTCAGCAGATCAGTTTGCGCGGTTTGTTCTTGGATCTCTGAATTCCAGAAGGTAGAATTGCATTTTGAATGACTCTATGATTGTACATGCTATTGAATAGTAGCAAAAGAAGATAGGACATTCATGTGCATGATAAACAGAAATGAATATCATTCTTCCTAGTTAGATTATGTCAACAAAACAAGTGAATATTCTATGGTTCAGAAAAAATATAAGCAAATTGTTAATGGAAGCCCACATATAACTATCATGAATGTCTTTCTAAATTAGGATACTGTGGGCAGCCACTCAACATCAAGACATCTATTATGTTGGGGAACTTGTAATTTTTCTCCCAGAATAAGCTACAAACACTGCAGTATTTAATCAATTGATCATGCCAGTTCCTGCTCTGCATACCCTCTACCTTGAGCTGTGTGGGCATCTGCATCACGCACATGAGCTAAGAATGGGAACACACACACACACAAATGGCTTTTTTAAGCCTACTTCCCCTCTGAGTAAAAGACAGCAGGGCCACTTGAAATTCTGAATTAAGAATATTCACATATAATGGATGGAGCTGGAACATATTCTTCTTAGCAAAGTATCTCAAGAATGGAAGAAAAAGTATCCAATGTACTCAGCCCTACTATGAAGCTAATCTATAGCTTTCATATGAAGCCTAAAACCCAGTTATAGCACAAGAAATGGGGAAAGGGGCAAGGGAGGGGAGGGGGGAGGATGGGTGGAGGGAGGGTGATTAGTGGGATCACATTTACAGTGCATCTTACAAGGGTACAAGTGAAAATTACTAAAGGTAGAATATAAATGTCTTCATATAGTGATTAAAAGGCCATGTTGGCTATGTTAAATAGTTCAATGAAAATATTTCAGATTGTATATAAAGTCAGCACATTGTGCCCCATGATTGCACCAATGTACACAATTATGTTTTAATAAAAATTAAAAAAAAAGAATATTTGTACTAGAAGACAGTCTTTAATATGGCTAAATAAGGCTCGGCACCTGTGGCTCAATGGGTTAAGGTGCCAGCCACATACACTTGAGCTGGCGGGTTCAAATCCAGCCTGAGCCTGCCAAACAACAATGACGGCTGCAACCAAAAAATGGCTGGGCATTGTGGCAGGCACCTGTACTCTGTACTCCCAGCTATTTGGGAGGTGGAGGCAGGAGACTCGCTTGAGCCCAGGAACTGGAGGTTGCTGTGAGCAGTGATGCCAAGGCACTCTATCCAGGGTGACAGCTTGAGGCTCTGGTCTCAAAAAAAAAAAAAAAGAAACTTTAAAAAAAAATGGCTAAATAAATACATGTGTTACTAAATTATACTTGGCTCCCAGTATAAGTTTGGGACCCCAGAGATTTTCAGAGGTCACATGCTGTGTGTGGTAAGGTGATTCCTAATGTCCGACCCTAGTAAAGTCATGCCTGGTAGGTGGCACAGCTTGTAGCAATGTCATCCCCTCAAGAAATACTCACCGAAGCCCTGTTGTCTGCTAGCTACTGAGGATGCAGAAAGGAATGAGATTCACATGTGTCCTCAGCAATTACAAGTCACATAAACAGTCCCTTACAATAAAACAGATTCTAGCAGCTCTTCCATCACATGCTGGGTATCCTTCTCTGTATCCCTGGGCCTCAATTTCCTTATCTGTAAAATGGATTACTAAATCCTGTCTGACCACTCCCACATCTCAACTGAGATCAAGTAAATGAGCATTAAAGGACTTGCTAGTGGTCACCTCCAGGACACCTGTTAGGTCTCATCTTAAATATAGAAACACAGGTGTTCATTGGTTCGGCTCTTCCAGCCAGAATGACCCTCCTCTTTGCACTGGGTGACTTTGGTCAACCTTGCTCTTCCTAACTCTGTACCCAGAAGAAGAGCAGTCCCTGGCGTTGCTTTATTTTCTGCTTTTCCCTTCTCCACGTGCCCTACCCAGCTACGTTTCAGTTTCCACCTTCTGTATCTTCTTGTGGGACAGGCAAGTATGGGTTCTGAATCTGAGGGGCAGGGAGTATGTATCTTCTTGTCCTTTGCATGATAATTTATTGATTTCTCTTCCATCTATTGAATTTGTTTGAACGAATGGTGCTTTAGAGATCTACCCAGTAAATCACAAAGTGGATACATGTAACCAATAAATCACTCAACAGAAGCCAGTTTCACCCGGTGGGACTGCAGCAGGAGGACCTTTTCACCCTCAACAAGACCATCCATTTTCGTGAATCCAGGCTTTTCTGTATGCTGGATGCTTCCGTGTGTACCATGAGTTCTCACAGTAATTGAATTTTGCAGTTGAGGAAAAGCCAAGAGAGAGAAAATGATGTGTCCAGAACCATACAGGTCCATAGGGGAGCTCCGTCCTCCCCACTCCACAGGGGAGCTCCGTCCTCACCACTCCATAAGGAGCTCTGTCCTCCCCACTCCACAGGGGAGCTCCGTCCTCACCACTCCACAGGGGAGCTCCGTCCTCACCACTCCACAGGGGAGCTCCGTCCTCACCACTCCATAAGGAGCTCTGTCCTCCCCACTCCACAGGGGAGCTCCGTCCTCACCACTCCACAGGGGAGCTCCGTCATCCCCACTCCATAGGGAGCTCC
>CAUYRH010043987.1:0-11044 GCA_963574655.1 Perodicticus potto
CATTTTTAATACTTTCACCATTGTGGGAGATGGAATTTGATCAAAAGTTTCAAAGTGAGTTTACTTTTGTGGTGGAGAATTGCACTGGTCATTATGGAGGATAGGTCTGAGGATATCCTGGACAGCTGGTTTAGTTATGGCTAATTTCTTCAACAAGGGAATGCCATTAAAGTCTTTAATTTTTCCATCATAAATGAAACTCAGTTTAGCTGGATACATGATCCTGGGTTGAAAGTTATTTTGTTTTAGGAGATTAAAAGTCGATGACCATTCTCTTCTAGCTTGAAAGGTTTCAGCAGAGAGATCTGCAGTCATTCTAATATTCTTCTCCTTGTATGTCATGATTTTTTTATGTCTGACTGCTTTCAGAATTTTCTCCTTCATATTAACTTTGGTGAAATTAATTATGATGTGCCTGGGGGATGTCTTATTCGGGTTGAGTCTTGCTGGGGTTCTGAAACTGTCTGCTATCTGAATTTCAGAATCTCTTGGCATGTCTGGAAAGTTCTATTTCATAATCTTATGAAGAAGAGCCTCTGTGTCTTGCGAAGCTACTTCATTGCCTTCCGGGATCCCTATAAGGCAAATAATGGTTTTCTTTGAATTATCCCAGAGCTCCTTGAGAGAGTGATCCATTTTTGCTCTCCACATCTCTTCCTCTTTGAGCATTTGAGAACATTCAAAAGCTTTGTTTTCAATGTCAGAGTTCCTTTTTTCTGCCTGCTCCATTCTGTTACTGAGGGATTCCACTATATTTCTCATATCTTGGAGGGCTACAACTTCTTTTCTCAATGTGTCTAAATCTTTTATGACTTTTATCTTTGAATTCATTGAATTCTTGAGACCGCTTTTGAATTATTCCTAGAATTTGACTCCAACTTGACTTCCATTCTGTTGATCTTATTTGCCATCCAAATTCTAAATTTGATTTCTGACATCTCAGCCATCTGTTTGTGAATGGGATTCTCTGGTTTGGCTGTTTTGTCACTCCTAGATGGGGTTGAATTGTTCTGATTATTCATCTTGCCAGAGTTTTTCCGCTGATTCCACCCCATGATTGTTTTTCACTGTTTAGCTGGATGAGCTGGTAAGGTGAAACTGGATTGGAGACTTCTGGGGTTGCGGTTGATGAGTCCTTCCTAAGGAATTGGGGCTAGTGACTGTAGCTTTTCCTCTACAATTTTGCAAAGGACCTGTACAGTACTACAGTCTGTGACTCTAGAGGCCTGATTGGTGTGGGGGTGGGGTAGGTGGCTCTGTCTTGTATTCAGCTGATCTCTGTCCAATCCTAGTGAATCAGTGACTCTGGGTTGCAGTTTTAGCTTTGGAGAAATACGGGCAACCAAGACATCCCGTCCTCCCACAGGTAATACCTGGAAGAGGATAATCATATCATCCCACTACAACAAAACCAGGGTATCACCTTGGAGAGTCCTTGGGTGATTTGTTCATTTCAAGAGTTCCAAAGCAGTTGTCCCAAACAGCACCCATTCTCTAGCTGGAGAGTTCGAAAGGTCTCTAGCAACTAGATATTAGGAGTCTACTATTAGCTCAAGTGTGGCTTGAGCACCTCAGATGCTCGGAGGAGTCAGACAGGCCCGTCCCTTGGAAGGTTTGGAGCAAGGGGGTTGATGCCTCTTTTCCCACCTTGTTCACCCTTCTCCACCAGACTCTGGTAACCCAAGTCTCTGGTAGCCCCCCAGAAGTCTCTGTTAGCCCAGTCTCTATGGCCCTGTTCTGTCCAATAAGAAAATTTGACAGGACTATGTGCCTCTCAGAATCAAAGTAGGGTCACTGCCTCCTCCTTGTGGTTACCACCCTCTGTCACCATCCAGCAGGGGAAGCTGAGCACTTGCCTCAGGCGCTCAAGAGGCAGCTGGAGAAAGTTCCACCTGAGCTCAATCTAAACCTGAGTATATCCTGACAGCAAAAGAATTTCTCACTCAGCCACCACACCTTTGTTGCCGCTGTTCTGTAATTCTGGTACCCCTATATGGTGAGGTCTGTTTCCCTCTGGCAGACCACAGATTTGGGGAGATGACTCTCCCTAATTAGACCCCAGACAGATCACTCCATTAATGCTGGTATTGGGTGGAAGGTGTTTCCACTTGGGTTCGTGCATGTCAGCAGATCCCAGGTCTCCACCCATAGTGCAGAGAACCAAGCCACCACCTGCTGTTGAGTAACACTTTCTCAGGGCCAGGTCAGTCGCCTTTCCCTCTATATCTTTCTGTACTGTTACTGGATTCACAGATACAGCACAGCTGCACTGTCTCTGTCTATGCAATGCCCAGTCCTAGCCAAGAAGTGCAGACATTCTGGCCTATGCAGGGGTTGGACTTCTAGATTGCCAGGCCAGGGTAGAAGGATAAACTGGAAGTTCAAGGTGGCAAGGAAAATATTTGTTTAAACTTCCTGCCAGCCAAGGGAATTCCTGGGCTCACAGCAGGGGCTCTCTGGAGAAGGAGTCCCAACTTCTAGCAATTCCCTCTGGTGGGGTGAGGGAGGAGAGCCTCAGTTGATTGCTCACAAGTTCAAGATCCCACAGCAAGCAGGCAATTCTCTTAAGGAAGGGGATAGACACATGTACTCTTGGGGATGAGATCTCTACCTGAAATTAGTTTCCTTGGAGTCGAAGTTTGCCTTGGCAGAAAAGACGTGCAGTTATCTGTCTCTTCTCTCAGCTCAGCTCCCCTCCTTCAGCTTTGTTGGGTTCTTTCTGGCCATTATCTTTCCCTCTGGACTGGAGCTTCTGTTGAAAGCTGGCTACAGTCAACCTTCATCCCACATTACCCCTTGCTCTTGTTGAATGTGAAAATTGGAGTTAGGGAAAGTAGCCAACCCGAGGATTTAGCAAAACACAAAACACATTGAAACAAAACAAGCAAATAAACGGACAAAAAGGCTACCACACACACAAGTACACAGATGCATGGACAATGAGAAATATCTGGACATACAGACAAAAAACAACTACAACAGAAATGATGATAATAAAAAAAATAAAAAATTAAATTAAATTTAAAAAACTCTAAAAATCTGATGTAAGCACTCTCAGCAACCATAAGAAGGGAAGAAGAGGAAGAAAAGAAGAAAAAAATTATATTTAATTAATAAAAAAAGAAAAGAAATTTAAAAATTAGACAAAAATTAACAATAATTCAGATAGGAAAAGGATGAAAAAAGGAAAGAAGAAACAAAAAGGCACCAACCTCCAAAATATTACTTATATATATATATATGTATATGTATATATGCATATATATATATATAATACATCTACTGGAAGGACGTAGTGGTCAACTTTAATAGGAATGTATTAATATTGCAATATACTTTCTGGATACCAGGTGACACTGAGAGAGGTCCCCAGGCTTATACCTAGTTCACGGTTTTACTTTGTTACCATGGTTACTACTGTATCTGGCCTGTAGAAGGAGGTGCCTGTCGTGGCCATTTCTGAAATTTCAAAATATGTCTGTTTTCCAATTGGCTGCCCAACCTTGGCCCTCCTGTTCCAGAACGTACCCCTATCTGACCTCCAGATTTGGTGCAGGAGTCTTCTACATGTCACCAGTTTCTCCATTCAGCACCTAGTTTCCCCAGGAACTGAGAATTTCGATCTTCTGTGGGGGAGGGGCTGGTTGCCACTGGCACCTGCCATTTCAGCAGCAGTGTGGAGATTTTTCCATCAATGTCCATGGCTCAAGATTATACTTTTGATTCCTGCAATCCGCCTAATAGCTGCACACCCCAAACTGCCAGTCTACACCAATATTCCCTTCCAGGAATGATCAAGTCCATTCACTCACACTTGCTGTTCTGGAAAAAGTTGCCAGTGGCAGGTTGCTATTTCCAAATGTGTCTGTTCCTGGGCGGGATCCTTTCCACTTAATTTTCTACTGGACTGTCTAGCCCCCTGCCACCTGGAACAGCACCTCTTTCTGCTCTGGAAAGGAGTCCACACTTCACTGATGTGTCCAGAAAACACCTACTTTCCCCATGAAGTGGAAACTGCAGTCCTCCATGGGGGAGGGGCTGGTTGCTGCCATAGCTGGGTCACTTCAACAGTGGCATGAAAATTTCTCTAGCAGATTCTGCAGCTCCCGGTTACATTTTAAGTTCAGCAATCCAGCATCTCATTATACACCCGTAGCTGCCTGTCCACACCAACACTCCATGCAGGGGAAGACACAGCCAGCCTCTCTCTCACCTGAACATTTGGGGGAGTTGCACTAGACTTCCATCCCATCCGCCATCATGCTCTGCCTCCCCTTTTAACAATTTTAAAATGCTTAATATTAGAAGTACATAATAGTTGCATATATTTATAGGGTATATGTGATGTTTTGATACAGATATATACTGTCAATCAAATCAGGTAATTTGGATATTTTTTGTGCTTATAGATATTTCAACTTTTCAGATCATCTTGAGGGATACATAGCAGTAATGAAAGAAATGATTCATTTTCTTTTTGTCTCTTTCTCATGCTCTCATCTTGCAACCTGGTTTAAATGCTTCTACCTAACCCATGTGATCCCCAAACTAGAGTCAGTTCTCACAGTACCATGTTAAAGCTTCTATGCTGTAAGTGATACTGAATGTTCATATTCCCCTCAAATCTATAAATTAAAATCCCAGCACTCAGAATGATGATATCAGGAGGTGGGCCTTTAGAAGATATTTAGAATGCAAGGGTAGAACCATCATGATTGGAATCATTATAATATCCTAATTAAAGAGACCCCAGAAACTCATTCATTCCATTTGCTATGTAAGGTGAGGGTGAGAAAACGGCTAATCTATGAGCTGGAATTCAGGCCTTCAGCAGACATTGAATTTGCCTTTATGTTGGATTTCTCATCCTGCAGAACACTGAAAAGTAAGTTTATGCTATTTATAAACTCCCTGGTTTATGTTATTTTTTGATGGCAGCCTAAATGTACTAAGACACTGGGGATATGGTAAATACAGATCTCAAGGATTTGCTTAATATACTTGGATATTTTATATCCCAAGGTTAAATTGAGCTTTTCCCCATCTACTCCCCAGAGTGTTAATTTCAGATAGGCCATAATTTGGGGTTTTATTTTGTACTAACTAACATAAGCTTTTACCATCAGTAGAAATTCTCATTAGCCCTGGTTTTAAGAGGTGAGCCTATCGTTGGTATTTCACCTTACATAATGCAATTTCCATCTTTCTTATTTAGACAAGGTGAACTTTCAGCTTCCCAAGCTACATTGAGACCTAAAACCCAGAAAGTATGTGGTTTTATGCCCTGGATTATTGCTTTACTTTTATATTTAATTTATAGTATCTGAAAATGCTTATTTTGTTAGATTTTAAAAGTATCTTTTTATGTATTTTATCTACACTTTTCACAAATTTTGATGGAGGAGGCAGAGAGTCAAGTAACAAAGTCATCGTAAGCAAAAATTCCATATGTTATTTTTCTCTTTTTCAATGTCTAAAAATCAGCTTTAAAATAAAGCATAAAACATTTTGATAATGAAGAATCAAAAAATGATACTATCTGATGCACCTGGAATACCTGACCAAAATATACTATTAGTAATAGCTAGGTAATCTAGATACTATAACTTCTGGAGACTTCCCCTTCCTTTTAAACTATACAGCAGGGGAAATTATTTTAGCTAGATAGCATCCTGCATAACGGTCAGGCAACAGCTGGGAATTGCATTAATATTTATTGTCTTTGCATAAAATTGCATTCCCTTTATTATTTCCTTATCATCTAGCAGATCAAGTTTAAACATCTGCACTTTTCTAGAATATTCCATGAGGTATCTACTCCTCCCTTCCTAAACATTTATCAAATTATTCTTACTCCTCCCTTCCTAAACATTTATCAAATTATTCTGTGACATTTCATCAGGCAGCACCCCTCCTTTCTGCTAGAGACAAGGCTTCATCATCACTAATGTAATGGCTTTGCTTATTTTGGCTATGCCTTTTTATTCTCTAACATCTTTTCCTTACCCATCTGAATCTTCAGTTTCCTTTATGAACTAGATCGACTCCAGTCTTCTGTAGGAAGTTTTTCTGACTTTTCAGAAGTTCCACAATAATGTTGCGTCATATTTAAAATTCATTTTCTATTAAGTTTTGATTTTTTATAGTTTAACTCTATCTGTGTTGGCATCTGATTTAAATTTTAAGTTCCCTGAGAAGAAAATCTAAGTCCTATATTTATTTGAACATTACATAGTTCCTAACCAAATGAAGAACACATTCTTGATAGGTTGATTTGATAAGAAGCCTAAAAGATATAATAATTACGTGCCCACACGTTTTTCACTCCTATAACCTCAGTTAACCTGCTCATTGTTTTCTTTTGAGAGATGTCCATGGAGATTTTGGTAGGAGTAATTGGAAAGAATGACTAAATTTGCTGCCTTTTCATTTGTTGACAATTATTCATTCTCTACACTAACTCCCACTTATTCTCACTTTGATTTGTCAGATATAAAGATGTGTTGTTCTGAAATTTTTTCAGTTTCTTAGCATTCTATGTATCAATTGTCAATCAATCAAGCATTCATTGAACTCTTGACTCAAACAGTAAACCATACTAAAATTTTTGCATATGTAATATACAGGAAACAGAGAAATAGCAGTTAACACAGAAGTCAAATTTGTACAATTAAAAGGTATTTATATGAATAGTTCACCTAAGAAAAGTAAGCTTCTCAGTATCACAGCTGCATTATTTAAAGGGAACTATTTTATTTTTATAAAAAAGATTCATAGAAGATAATATTGTGCTTGAAGTCGAATATACAATACATAGCTTAGAAATATCAAGAGAACATGGAAAAAATAATACTTAGGTCTAAGTTCCCTATGCCTTATTCTCTTTGACAAAAAAATCCATTGAAACAATTTATACATGAATTACTTCCTTCTAAATTTTTAAGATTTGCAAGAGCAAAGAAATTCAATGAATTACAGGCAATTTAATAATGGTGTTACTGTTTTTTGCAATGTAAGCAAGTAGTGGTTAAAGGCTTTATCTTCCTCATTATGCCAATTTAATGTATTAGTTTGTAGCATATGGCATGTGAGTCTCATGATAGGAGAATGCGCTTAGGTTTTTTATTCCATCTACCAATAGGTGCTAGAATTAATTCAGTTCCCCCCAGGCATGATAATTGTTCACATAACAGCAGGATGTGCATCTAGACTCATGGCAATGGCTGAGAAATTGAGCTCATCTTACATTTTTCTTGCCAGCTTTTATTACACTATGTATTTCAGAGTAGTGACTTGATTTTTAGGCAATTTAATTATCTTGCTGTGAGCATCATCTTTGAGAACTTACGATCTTTGAGTTTATTCTTCATTCAACAATGTATTTATGTGTTCTGTATGCTACATTATTTTGATACCAACTATTCTGTCAAATGTTCCAAAATGAGTCAATTGATACAAACTAAGCCAAATAAATCAGTCCTGAGAAATACACCATCAATTCTATTATACAAAATAAAAGTTGTAAAACATTGTATTTCAGTAAAAAGTAGAACAACTATAGACACTAAAGTATACATTATTAGTGTATCAGCTCTCTCATTTTAGTACATGTCACTTCTAAGTGGCTCTTTTTAAGACAGTGATTACCATAATATAATTGGGGTTCTGATAAAATCTGAGCTATAAAAAATGAAGGTAAAGAATATCACAGAAAATATTTCAGCCCAACATAAGATACTATTAACCTATTATGACATGAAAAGATCAGAATGGTAGAAGGGAAGAAAGATTTTCTAGAAACAAAGAGGAAGTTATTACAGCAGCATCCATATGTATAATCCTAAAAAAATAAATTATTGATTATATTACTGCAGCTATTTTACATACCAAAACAAATTCCTGGCAAATTAATTTATGTAACACTACCAGATCTTTAATAGCAAGCAGCAAAAACCAACTCTCACTCTCTTAGGCAGAAAACAAATACATTTTGAATGGATGTTAGACAGTTTTCAAAAACCCTGTAAGATTTGATAATTTGACATAGAAGATGGACAGAAGCCAGGAGCAGATGCACCCTGGGGTCCAAAGTTAATGTTACATCTTAAGGATAGTACAGTTCACCAATAATGGTGTCCTTCACATATCTAACTTTGCTTTTCAATCAGTCAGTGGTCTCCACAACTACCATACATCAAAGATGGGAAAACAAATTGCAATCCATCCCATTTCCTTGGAATCACCTGTTCTAGGTTCAAAGTCTTAGACAAGAGAAGAAGTAACAGCAAAAAATTATGGAGCTACTTAAGGTAATTATTCAGGAAGAATTCCTTGGTAATGCCAGAAATTCAGATATCCAGATATAAGAGGGTCATTGAACATCAGAAAAATTCATAGGAACTGGACACCTTCAAGACAAATAGGCATCAAGTTGGCCAAAGTCAAGGAAAGGATAAAATCTGTAAAATGAAAGCAACAACTAACCTACAAAGGATACCCTACAGTCCATCAGGAAAGCAGCAGACTTCTTAGCAGTCTTACAAATCAGAAATGATTGGAACCCCATTTTTTATCTTCTTAAATGTAACAACTTCTACCCAGGAACACTTTATCTTATAAAACTAAGTTTAAAAGAGGAAGAACTCAGATAATCTCAGTCAGAAGTGGAAAACCCTAAAGACTCCACCAAAAGACTCCTGGAAATGACTATTAAATTCAGTCAAGTTTCAGATTACAAATCAGTGTACCCAGACCAATAGCATTGCTATGTATGCTATGTTGCTATGTATGTGAGCTGTCAGTCAAGCTGAGAGTCAAATCAAGGACTCAATATCATTTATAATTGCTATAAAGAAAATAAAATACTTAGGAATGTACTTAACCAAGGAAATGAAAAATCTCTAGAAGGAGATCTCTAAAACACTGATGAGAGAAATCACAGATGATACAAACAAATGAAGAAACATTCCATGCTCATGGATAGCTAGAATCAACAGTGTTAAAATGTCCATAGTGCCCAATGTGATTTACAGATTCAATTTGGTTACCATCAAAAAATGAACATCATATTTTGCATATCTAGAAAAAATAATTAAAATATTCATTTGAAACTAGAAAAGAGCCCAACTAGTCAAAGTAGTTGTAAGCAAAAAGACCAAATCTGGAGACATAACCTGACTTCAAATTACATTACAAAACTATAATATCCAAAACAGATGGTACTAGTATAAAAGTAGAGACACAGACCAGTGGAATAGCGAATCAAAAAATAAAACTACACAGCTGGGGGCAAAAAAAGATGGCAGCCAGGTAGCAGCCTCAGTGTAGCCGGGAGCAGTGAGAGTGGGGAGAGAGGAGGACCCCAGGCATCTCTGGCTGGTGGGTTTCGCCCAGAGGCTTCCCTTTGGTGATACAGGAGATCAGTGAGAGACTTCTGGACCCCACTAGGAGGACTGAAGTGGTGGAAAATTGGCAAGTGGTGGGTGCATTTTTTCGTTTGGAGGCTGCCTGCAGTTGTAACTACAGAAAACAGCTAGTTTACAAGAAGGAAAAACCTTACCTGGGGGCTGCTTTGGTTTTTATTTTGGACTTGGTCACTCTATTGAATTGCCTTGGGAGATCTTGGGCCAGTGTGTGGATGACTTTGGGTGTTGTCTGGGGCCCCAGACTGAGCCGCTGAGCTGGAAAGGAGTTAATCTCGTTCAGCTGTGGGCTGCCCCTGCGTGTTGCAGCACCAGGATTCACCGGGAGACCTGGGGCGAGTAATCTATTGACTGAGCTGCCCAAAGCAGGGACTGTGCCACTGGGGGAGTGTGGAGATCCAAGTGTTTGGCAGATTGACAGCCGTGGCCCTCAGGGATATAGGGGGAGACTGGACTTGGCACACTGGATAAGCAGGCAGCCACGCCAGGAGAGATCCCAGGGATAAGTGCTGTCCCTGGAAAGCTTACACTTGGCCAAGAGGTATGGCTAGGAGTGTCTTTTGAGTGGGCTGAGGAGTTATTTGGGCTCCCGAACCTGCAGGGTCTGAGTAATCAGCAGAGGCCTCCAGCTCCCACCTTGTACAGCTGTATCACATTATGATTAACATCTCATGCCTCAGAAGACCACCTGTTGCCCGGTCAATACTTAGAAAGATATATATATATATACTGCTTGGTTGTGGGGGTTTTGTTTTTGTTTTTTATTTTTTCATTTTTTTAATTTCATGTTTCCTTGACATTTTTTTTTGCACCATTCTAGTTTAAATACAATCTTCCATTTTTGCCCTCTTCAACAAATAGAATTTCATTTTTGCTAGTGTTTTTGTCCCTATTATTTCCCCCCCAAATTCTATCTCATAAGGGTTTCTATTTGTTTCTTTCAGTTTGATATACAGTATTTTTGTCTACTTGGTGGAGATGGGGTACTGTGTCTGAGCTGGCTGGCTAAGAGCTGTTGACCTCAAGGGACTCACCCAACCCAGCACCCCCAGAGGTAGGGGGTCTCTTTAGGTTGGGCTCTAGTACCCTACCACACACCTATACTTTTCCTGTTTCTCTCTTTCACTGCCTTTCTTCTTTTTGTCCATATTACTTTTTACTCACCCTCTGTTCTTTCTCTCTCTCTTTTTCTTTTCCCCTTTCTCTCTTCTTTAAATTATTGTTCCCTTCTTGCTCTTGAATCATTTCATCCTTCTGGTGTTGCACCAGAAGTACTCATTAAAACATCTGGCCAGTGCCACAGTAACTTAAAGAGCAAAAAGAAGTGAAAGGAAAATTAGGGTAAGGAAACAGATACAAGAAAGCACTCATAAGGAAGAATAAGCAGAAAAATTCTGGCAACATGAAATCCCAGGCCAGAGTAATCCCTTCTAGGGATTGTGAGATAGCTCCACGGAAGATCCCTCCTATAAAGAAGTGTTAGAAATGACAGAAGGGGAAATTAAAGTTCAAATAATGAAAACAATAAAGGAAATTGCTGAGAAATTGGAAAATAATCAAAAAGCAATGAAATAAATTGCTGAGAAAGTGGATAATAACCAAAAGGAAATTCAAAAACAGAA
>CAUYRH010043988.1:0-15110 GCA_963574655.1 Perodicticus potto
CAAGGAAAGTATAGAAAATACAGAGACCTGGTTCCAAAGGAGGTTATGAACGCAGATGATCCAGACTACACAGACCCGATGAAGAAGCTATTAGAGAGATAATAAAAAAGACAAGGGTAGCCTTAGAAAAATCTGTATCACAGAAGGTTGCCACAGCCATGCCAGTTCGAGCAGCCGATAACCTGGCTCCTGCTCAGTATATCTGATATACACCATCTCAGCAAGGAGTACCTTTCAAACTCTGGAGCTAAACAGAGGGTTATTTGCATGGCAGAAATGCAGAAAGACCCAGTGGAGCCTCCAAGATTCAAGATCAATAAGAAAATTCCCCGGGGACCACCTTCTCCTCCTGCACCTGTCATGCATTCTCCTAGCCGAAAGATGACTGTAAAGGAACAACAAGAGTGGAAGATTCCTCCTTGTATTTCTAACTGGAAAAATGCAAAGGGTTATACAATTCCATTAGACAAACATCTAGCTGCTGATGGACGAGGACTACAGACGGTGCACATAAATGAAAATTTTGCCAAACTGGCTGAAGCTCTCTATATTGCTGATCGGAAGGTTGGTCTGTTATAATTTACTTATTTAATGCTCTTGATACTTTTAAAACCCATTCTTGGTTACTTAAGGTAACTGCTAATTTAGCTACAATAGTGAATACCCAAAGAGAGTCTCACCTTTGTGTGTGTGCCAGAGTTGGCAAGTAGACCTATACACATACACACCAGTGGTGATCCAGCTCCCCCTCGCAGCATGCTGGAATAATGATGTTAGGGTTTGGGCTTGTGGAGAGCTAGAGCACATAGGTTTGGAGAAAGATATCGCCAGACAAAGATTAGAAAGAAGTTGTTTATTTAATTTTTCCTACATGGAAACACTGAAAGAGGGAGATGGTGTTGGCAATGAGAATCAGATAAATGGGCAAATGAAAAAAATTTGGCTTTTCGTGTAGGGGGTGAGGAAGGTTTATGGCTATAGCAAAATTAATAGGGTACTGTGAAACTGCTGCATTAGCTGAGACAGGTTATCAAAGTCCAAGAGTTGGCTTCCTTACCCTTCCTTGGAGATAGGCTTTATCACTAGAGACACTGGTGACACTGCCTTCGAGATAACAGTTTTGGGCAGGGATCCCTGCTGTTCACTCAGAAATTCTATAAAAGGGCAGTGCCTGTGGCTCAGTGAGTAGGGTGCTGGTCCCATATACCAAGGGTGGAAAGTTCAAACCTGGCCCCGGCCAACTGCAACAAAAAAATAGCTGGGCATTGTGGCAGGCACCTGTAGTCCCAGCTACGTGGGAGGCTGAGGCAAGAGAATCACCTAAGCCCAAGAGCTGGAGTTTGCTGTGAGCTGTGATGCCATGGCACTCTACCGAGGGACAAAGTAAGACTGTCTCTAAAAGCTCTATTTAAAACAAAAAAAAGATTTTTAAAAGCAACTTTACATCTCTTTTACATCTGTTCAGCTCCTTTCAGAAGTTGTACCAAATAGAACCACTGTAGGGAGCCTGTTAGCTGGAGAACTCAGGATTGATCTTTAACTGATGCTAGGAAATTGCAAGATTAGGTATGTTCCTGTTATTTTTGCAGGGCTGCCCCTTTCAAATGGTTGGCTAGGCTAGGAATTTTGTGAAGATTGCTTGTACTATTCTAGATTTCATAATTTTTCTCTATTTTAGATGTAGAAGACCTACAAAAGGGCATTTGGGAGAGCAGATCAACATTCTAATGAATTGAATGCTACATAAAATGTCATTGATAGTTTTGACCAATATCAATATTATATATTATGGTATAGTTCACACACATCATGGTGTATGTTTGGAACATAGAAAAGCATGTCTTTATAACAGCAAGTACGTTTATAAAAACTCTAGTAGATTATAAGCTAAGGTTTTTACATTGAATCGACTTGATTGATCGTGCAAATTTAACCAGCTCCTGTTATATTAATAATGGAAATTGCTTTATTTTCATCTTAATTTTGATTTTTAGATTTGTTTGTTTTTGAGACAGGGTCTCTCCCCATTGCCCCAGGTTAGCATGCAGTAGCATCATCTATATAGCTCAGTGCAGTGTCAAATTCGTGGGTTCAAGCAGTCCTCCTGTCTTAGCTTTTCTGCTAATTATTTTTATTTTTTGTAAAGACTGGTCTCTGTATGTTGTTCAGGTTGGTTTAAAACTCCTGGCCTCAGGCAGTCTTCTTGTCTCAGCCTCCTAAAGTGCTAGGACTGCAGGTGTGAAACACTGTGCTCAGCTTTGTATTTATTTATTTATTTATTTATTTATTTATTTAAACTGTCTCACACCCTCAGAGTGTCATAGCTCACCACAACCTCAAACTTTTGGGCTCAAGTGATCCTCTTGCCTCAGCCTCCCAAGTAGCTGGGATTACAGGTTATTTGCCACAGCACCCAGCTATCTTTTTTTTTTTTTTTTTTTTTGCAGTTTTTGGCCAGAGCTGGGTTTGAACCTGCCACCTCCAGCATATGGGGCTGGTGCCCTACTCCTTTGAGCCACAGGCACCACCCTACACCCAGCTATCTTTAAATTCGAAGTCTCACTCTTGTCCAGACTGGTCTCAGACCTCCTGAGCTCCTGTAATCCACCCACCTCAACCTCTCAGAGGGCTAGGATTACAGGAGTGAGCCAATGCACCCAGCCCTGCTCAGCCTTTTAGATTGTTTTTCAGAAAGCATTAGTGAAACATTTTACTTAGAAAATTGACAGGGGTCACTATCATTTCAACCACTAAAGCATTCACAGTGTTAAAAATGCTGACCTTGTAGTATCTTCCAAGCCAGACATTGTTTTTAGTAGATAAGAATCTTCATTTTAATCAGCAATAACAAATCTGAATTCTGTATAAATGTTCTTGCAAGCCAGACTTTACAGAGTTAGATGATAGAATTTAGCCATTGGTACTATCCTGTTTAATGTCTGACTTTACTAACAGGCTCGTGAAGCTGTGGAAATGCGTGCCCAAGTAGAGAGAAAAATGGCCCAGAAAGAAAAGGAGAAACATGAAGAGAAACTTAGAGAAATGGCCCAGAAAGCTACAGAGAGGAGAGCTGGGATCAAAACCCATGTGGAAAAAGGTATGACATTCTGATTACCAAATTGAATTTACCCTGTGAATAATAGGCCTGTATCTAATTTCAGAAAATCTGTTTTTTTTTTCTTTAAAGGAAACAAAAGTAGTAAGAAAGAGAATTAGCTGTTTCAGAAATAATGTAGGAATAGAGAGGAACTTCTGTCTTACTTAGCTGAAGCAGAAGATAAGAGTATGTATTTAAAGGTAGCCCTTCAATATGTGACTATACTAGAAGTTTTTAATCTGAGCAATATACTTTACAGAATCACAGTTACTCAAATGATAGGCTTGATTTTTTTCTTAATTTTCTTGAGATTAGAGAAATTAGAATGCCAACTAATTGATTCAGCTTCCTCACATAGTAAAATAATCTAGAGTTTTTTTGTCTTGTAGGCTAATGCACTTCCGATCATTAAATCTGCTAAGTATTTTCTCTCTGGCCTTAGTTGTCTGTGCAGCTTTATTTATTTTATTAGCGTGGAAAGATGAATTCCACTTCTAACTCAGGAAAATTTGTAAGTGATTTTTGTTTCATTAATAAATCCTAGCCTAGGCTCAGCGCCTGTGGCTCAAGCAGCTAAGGCATCAGCCACATACACCTGAGCTGACAGGTTTGAATCCAGCCTGGGCCCGCCAAACAATGATGGCTGCAACCAAAAAATGGCCAGGCGTTATGGGGGGCGCATGTAGTCTCAGCCACTTGGAAGGCGGAGGCAGGAGACTCGCTTGAGTCCAGGATTTGGAGGTTGCTGTGACTTGAGATGCCATGGCACTCTATCCAGGGTGACAGCTTGAGGCCCTGTCTCAAAAGAAAAAAAAATCCTAGCCTAGTATAATCATTCATTCAGTTCACACTGAGCACCTACTTTGTGTAAAGTTCTCTAGTAGACACCAGATTTTCTACTAGATGGTGAGGGGAATGGGATATATCAGTCAACATTCAAGTGGATATAGACCGACAAAAAAAGTTATTCATGTAGTATAGTAGAAGGTAATTATTGCTGTGGAGAAAAATACAACAAGGAAGGGGATATAAAAGTGCCAGACGTAGTGGTAGTGGGTGGTCAGAGTAAGCCTCACCTGTGGGATGGTAACATTACCGCAAAAACTGGGAGTAAGGAAGCAAGCCACGTGGCTATCTGGAGGAATAACAAAGCCAGAAGGATCAGCAAGTACAAAGGCCCTAGGTTGGAAGTATGTCTGGTATGCTTAGGAAGTCAGGAGGCCAGGATGGCTGGATTGTAGTGAAGAAGGAAGAAAAAAGATGAGATGTCAGAGTAGCTAGGGCAGGTAGGAAAAGTGGCCAGATCATGTGTGGCATTTTAGCCATTATAAAGATATAATTTTACTTCAAGTGACAAAGGAAATGATTGAAGGGTTTTGAGTAGAGTGACATGATCTGACATAAATTTTCCCAAGCTTAATTGGCAAATAAAAATTGTATATGTTTAAGGTGTACAACGTGATGTTTTGTTTTGAGACAGTCTCACTCTGCTGTCCCAGGGTAGAGTGCCTGGTGTCATAACTCACAGCAACCTCAAACTCTTTGGCTCAAGCGCTCCTCTTGACTCTTGGGCTCAAGTGATCCTCTTGCCTCAGCCTCCTGAGTAGATGGGACTACAGGCGTGAGCCAGTGTCTTTCTTTTTTTTTTAAGAGACAGAGTCTCATTTTAATACCCGTGGCATCACAGCTTACAGCAATCTCCAGCTCTTGGGCTTAGGCAATTCTCTTGCCTCAGCCTTCTGAGTAGCTGGGACTACAGGCACCTGCCACAATGCCTGGCTGTTTTTTTTGTTGTTGTTGCAGGTTGGCCGGGCCGGGTTTGAACCTGCCACCCCCAATATATGGGGCTGGTGTCCTACTCACTGAGCCACAGGTGCCGCCCTAATTTTTCTATTTCTTTAATAAAAACAGGGCTTTATTCTTGTTCAGACTGGTCGACTCCTGAGTTCAAGCAATCTACCCAATTCTACCTCCCAGAGTGTTAGGATTACACAGTGTCCAGCACAACACAATGTTTTGATGTACAAATACATGGTGAAATGTTTATCACTATTATGCTAATTAACATTTCAAGCTGATAAAGTTACTTTTTAAATTTTTTGTAAGAATAATTAAGATCTCAGGCCACGCCTGTGGCTCAAAAGAGTAGGGTGCTGGCCCCATATACCAGAGGTGGTGGATTTAAACCCAGCCCCAGCCAAAAACTGCAAAAAAAAAAAGAATAATTAAGATCTGCTTTCCCAGAAAATGTCAAGTATACAATGCAGTATTGTTAACTATTATTACCATATAGTACGTAAGTTCTCCAGAACTCATTCATACTGCCTAAGTAAAACTTTGTTCATTTGGCCAATATTTTCCCTAACATAAATGTTTAAAAGATCACTCTGGCTGCTATGTTAAAAATAGAAAACTGTGGCTCGGCGCCTGTGGCTCAACGGGCTAAGGGGCCAGCCACGTACACCTGAGCCAGCGGGTTCGAATCCAGCCCGGGCCCACCAAACAACAATGACGGCTGCAACCAAAAAAAAAAAAAAATGGCTGGGCCTTGTGGCAGGCGCCTGTAGTCCCAGCTACTTGGGAGGCTGAGGCAGGAGACTCGCTTGAGCCCAGGAATTGGAGGTTGCTGTGAGCTGTGATGCCACGGCACTCTATCCAAGGTGACAGCTTGAGGCTCTGTCTCAAAAAAAAATAGAAAACTGTGGGGCTGTGGCTCACGCCTATAATCGTAGTTCTCTGGGAGGCCGAGGCAGGTAGATAACTTGAGCTCATGGGCTCGAGACCAGCCTGAACAGAAAGTGAAACTCCTGTCTCTACTAAAACTAGAAAAACTGAAAGAAGAGGATCGCTCGAGCCCAAGTTGGAGGTTTCTGTTGAGCTATGACGCCACAGCATTCTACCCAGGGTGACAGCTTGAGACTGTCTCAAAAAAAAAAAAAGGGCGGCGCCTGTGGCTCATTGAGTGGGGTGCCAGCCCCATATACTGAGGGTGGCAGGTTCAAACCCAGCCCTGGCCAAACTGCAACAAAAAATAGTCGGGCATTGTGGTGGGCACCTGTAGTCCTAGCTACTCGAGAGGCTGAGGCAAGAGAATCACCTAAGCCCAAGAGGCGGAAGTTGCTGTGAGCTGTGATGCCACGGCACTCTGCTAAGGGTGACAAAGTGAGACACTGTCTCTTAAAAAAAAAAAAAAATTAGAAGCGTGGTCATGGGCAAAAATAGAGAAGATATTTGGAAGACTACTGCAATAAACCAGATGAAAAATGGTTTTTCATCAAGAAGTGATGAAAACATGGTCAAATACTGGATGTAGTTTTGAGGTAGCACTAACAAAATTTGCTTATGAATTAGGTAGTGGTATGAAAGAAAAATAGGAGTCAGGGGTATCTCCAGAACTTTTGTCCTGGGCAGTTGGAACAGATTAAGTTGTCCTTTACTAATGTTGGGAAGAATAGGTTTGGGAGGAAAAGATGAGAAATTGGGCGGTGCCTGTGGCTCAGTGGTTAGGGCGCTGGCCCCATATACTGAGGATAGTGGGTTTAAACCCAGCCCTGGACAAACTGCAACAAAAAAATAGTTGGTGGGGCGGCGCCTATGGCTCAAAGGAGTAGGGTGTCAGCCCCATATGCCGGAGGTGGTGGGTTCAAACCCAGCCCCGGCCAAAAACTGCAAAAAAAAAAAAAATAGTCGGGCATTGTGACAGGCGCCTGTTATCCCAGCTACTCGGAAGGCTGAGGCAAGAGAATCACCTAAGTCCAGGAGTTGGAGGTTGCTGTGAGCAGTGGGATGCCACAGCACTCTACCAAGGGCAATAAAGTGAAACTCTGTCTCTACAAAAAAAAAGAAAAAGAAAAGATGAGAAATTTAATTGATGATATGTTAAGTATAAGATGGAGGCACCTGGTTAAGTGGGCACCTGGTGATTGAAGTATAGAGTTCAACTATAGGAAATTAACCAAGAGTATAGTAGTGATTCACTTCCTTGAAGCATGCATGAATGACTTAATGTGGCAAGATGTAAGTACCTACCTGTTATATACTTAGTTACCAAAGGCAATTAGATGTAAAATTTAATATATCTAAGCTTTCCAAACTGATAAGAAAAAACTAAAATAGTTCTTGAGAAATTAAAATTTTGAAAAATTTGTTGCCAGGTATTAGTCAAAACTAACATTTCAGTGGTTTTTTTATGGCAGATGCCTATCTGAGGACTTTACATGTATTAATTACCTCATAATTCCTACAGCAACATTATGCAGTGGTACTGTCATTATCACTTCTTTACAGAGGAAACTAAGGCTTCGAGTGGTTAAGTAACCCGCATGAGGTCACATTGCTAATTTGCCATAGAAACAAGATTTGAATCCAGATAGGTTGGCTCATGGGCTAACGCTCTTTACTATATCTCCTCAGACTGGTGAAGGTAGAGAAAGTGAAGACAGACATAATTTAAGTAGAGATCAAGATACAGCCAGCCTCTATGAAACACAAAGATTCTTTATTCAATAAAAACTTTGAAAATATAAGGGAAAACTTATGCATAATCCTTTTTTTGATATTATGAAAATTTTCAAACATACGAAGAAGTCAGTTGTGTAATGACCACTATATCATATCCGCCTCATCTATATTATTCAGTTAATTTTTTTTTTTTTTTTTTTTTTTTGAGACAGAGCCTCAAGCTGTCACCCTGGATAGAGTGCTGTGGCATCACAGCTCACAGCAACCTCCAGTTCATGGGCTCAAGCGAATCTCTTGCCTCCGCCTCCCAAGCAGCTGGGACTACAGGCACCTGCCACAACACCCGGCCCCTTTTTGGTTGCAGCCGTCATTGTTGTTTTGCAGGCCCGGGCTGGATTTGAACCCGCCAGCTCAGGTGTACATGGCTGGCGCCTGAGCCCATTAAGCCAGAGGCGCCAAGCCAGTTAATTTTTTTTTTTTTTTTTTTTTTTTGTACGAAAGGTCTTTATTGGTGGGGGATGCTGTAGAGCAGCATTAAGGAGGAGGGAAAAGAGGGGAAGAGAGGAGAGAAGGTAGAGGGGGAGAGAGAGAGACACGAGACACACGGGGTTGGTGGGGGAAGGAAGAGAGGCAGTTAATTTTTTTTTTTGAGACAGAGCCTCAAGCTGTCACCCTGGAGAGAGTGCTGTGGCGTCACAGCTCACAGCAACCTCCAGTTCCTGGGCTCAAGCAAGTCTCCTGCCTCCGCCTCCCAAGTAGCTGGGACTACAGGCGCCCGCCACAACGCCCGGCCATTTTTTGGTTGCAGCCATCATTGATGTTTGGCGGTCCGGGCTGGATTTGAACCCACCAGTTCAGGTGTACGTGACTGGTGCCTTAGCCCGTTGAGCCACAGGCACTGAGCCAGTTAATATTTTTCTAACAACTGATATGCTCCCATGAAAGAAAAGCTTCACTGCTAAAGGGTGAATTCTACCAGATATTTAAAGAAGGACTAATACCTATTCCACTCAAACTAGTCCCCAAAATCGAAGAGGTGGGAATACTTCCAAACTCATTCTTTGAGGTTGATATTACCCTCTTAGTAAAACCTGACAGGGACAAAAACCACAACTACACGCCAGTATTACTGATGAACAGAGATGCGACAAATTGTTAGCAAACCAAACCTGCTAGCACCTGAACAAAATGCTAGCAAACCAAATTCAACAATACCAAAAAAATCATTCATGATCAAGTGGGATTCATCCCAGGGATGGTTCATCATTCACAAATCAATAAACATGACAGATCACATTTAACAGAGTCAGGAACAAACTTTACATAGTTCAGTAGATGCTGAAAAAAGCATTGATAAAATTCAACATCTCTTCATGATAAAAACTCTCAAACTGTGTACAAAAGTAACATATCTCAAAATAAGAAGGGCCATATATGGAAAATCCATAGTTAACATCATATTGAATGGAGAACAATTGAAAGATTTTCCTGTAAAATCTGGAACAAGACATGGGCTTTCGCTACTTTTATTAACATGGCACTGAAGACTGGGTGCGGTGGCTCATGGGTACAATCCTAGTATTCTGGGAGGCCAAAGTGGGTGGATTGCTTGAGCTCAGGAGTTCAAGACTAGCCTAAGCAAGAGTGAGAACACATCTCTACTAAAAATAGAAAAAGTAGCTGGGTGTTGAGGTAGGTGCCTATAGTCCCAGGTACTGGAGAGGCTTAGGCAAGAGGATCACTTGAGCCCATGAGTTTGAGATTGCCGTGAGCTATGACAGCACAACACTCTACCTAGGGTGACAGAGAGACTCTGTCTCAAAAAAGGAAAGAAAAGAAAATGGGCAAATGATCTGGATGTACATTTCTCCAAAGGAGACAAATGGTCAACAAGTATAAGAAGTAGTAATCAACATCACTGATCATCAGGACCATAATGACAAATACCAATCTCACTCCTGGTAAGATGGCTATTGTCAGAAGACAACAATAGATGCTGGCAAGGATCTGGAGATAGGGGAGTACGAGTGCACTGTTGTTGGGAATGTAAATTAGTAGAGCCACTATGGAAAATTGCATGGAGTTTCCATAAAAAACTAAAAATAGATCCTATCACATGATCCAGTAGTCTCACTGCTAGCTATATATCCTAAAGAAAGGAAATCAGTATATCAAAGAGATACCTGCACTCCCATGTTAATTGCAGCACTCTTCATAATAGCTGAGATAATCAAACTAAATGTCCATCAACAGAGGAATGGCAAAAGAAAATGTGTTATCTCTGTATAATGGAATATTACTCAGCCATAAAAAATGAAATTTGTCATTTGCAGCAATATGTGTGGAACTGAAGGACAGTATGTTAAGTGAAATAAGCCAGCCACGGAAAGACAAATATCACATGTTCTCACTTACATGTGAGAACTAATAAAAGCTGATCTCATGGGGGTAGAAGATACAATGATGGTTCTAGAGGCTGGGAAAGGAAGGGGGAGCAAGAGGAGGATGAAGAGAAGTTAGGTAATGGAATTGGTATAAACATTCTGTTAGAATACATTCTAGTGCTCAAGTAGTACAGTAGGGTTAACTGTAATTAACAGTAACTCGTTGAATATTTAAAATTAGCTTAAAAAGATTTTGAATGTTCCAGACCCAAAGAAATGACAGATTTGAGATAATGGATATCCCAATTAACCTAATTTGATTATTGTATATTGTATGTGTATGTCAGATATCACATGTAGTCCATAAATATGTACACTTATTATGTACCAAGAATTTTATTTAAAATAAAAAACATTGCAAAATTTATCCTGTATCTGTCTACCTATCTCTCTATTCCTCTATTAGTCCTGTTTTCTACTTTACATTTCAAAAGTTGAAAACACACAGTATGACTCGGCGCCTGTGGCTCAACGGGCTAAGGCGCCAGTCACGTACACCTGAGCTGGTGGGTTCGAATCCAGCCCAGGCCCGCCAAACAACAATGACGGCTGCAACCAAAAAAAAAAAAAATGGCCGGGCATTCTGGTGGGCGCCTGTAGTCCCAGCTACTTGGGAGGCGGAGGCAGGAGACTCGCTTGAGCCCAGGAATTGGAGGTTGCTATGAGCTGTGATGCCATGGCACTCTACCTAGGGTGACAGCTTGAGGCTCTGTCTCAGAAAAAAAGAAAACACACAGTATACTTTACCCCTACACACTTTAGCTATATGGATGGTTCTAGCATTCATATTCAAAAATTAAATTAAACTAATACTGTTCATTTAAATTAATTCCAAGTAAGTTTTAAAAGATGGAGAGGGACTATAAAGAAGTTCATGGAATTTTTTTGTCTAAATAATTTTCTCTTATTCAAAATGTTAATGGATAAAGTAATTTTCAACTGTGTCCACACACACAGAGGATGGAGAGGCACGTGAGAGGGATGAAATCCGGCATGATAGGCGAAAAGAGAGACAGCATGACAGGAATCTTTCCAGGGCAGCTCCTGATAAGAGGTAAGTGCAATTTGAGATACATACAAATTGTGAAGAGTGGGCCTTTTCCTACTTTTTTTTTTTTTTTTTTTTTTGAGACAGAGTCTCAAATTTGGTACATTGTAGCCTTACAGTCAATACCATAGCTGCTTGCTAAATCTTAAGACTTTAAGGAAATGCAAAGTAGTTTCTGTACATAAGAAATTTGGGGACTCTAGGAACTTCTTTGATTTCTTTTTTTGAGACAGAGTTTCATTTTGTTGCCCTCGGTAGAGTGCTGTGATGTCATAGCTCACAGCAACCTCAAACTCTTGGGCTCAAGCGATTCTCTTACCTCAGCCTCCCGGAGAAGTGGGACTACAGGCTACTTTTAGAGACAGGTCACTGGCTCAGGCTGGTCTTGAACTTGTCAGCTCAGGCAATCCACCCGTCTCAGCCTCCCAGACTGCTAGGATTACAGGCATGAACCACCACACCCGGCTTCTTTTTCTACCTTTTTAAGAGCACAGTTTTAGTCCACTAAGATCAATTTTGCTTCTGTCTTTTTCCTCTTAAGTTTCATAACTTAATAAATTAGCACTTAATTGTTAATTGTTTTCTTGCACTTAATTACTTTGTCTAGTAGGAGTAACTCTCCCTAGAAGTAATCTTTTCTTCTATCATATTGCAGCATCAGTTAGGATTAACGAATATGAGGATATAGAAAAGGGAATTCAGATCATGTTTATGAAAAGGAAGTAGTGAATGGGACTCTTCTGGTCTGTTCTGTTCTTTTCCTACCTCAAAGGGTAAGACAAATTGGCTATGTGCCTGTTCCTCTAGACAGGAAATAAGCTATCAAACCTTATTGAGATCCTTTTATATGCAGTGCACTATACCTAGCACAATGAGGAAAAAAGACAGATTTTGAAAGAAATGAAAATTAGCTCCTTCTCGTAAGTAGTTTAACTCAAAATTCAGAAAGAGCTTTCATATAAAATGATTTGGGAAAATGTATGCAGCACGCTTTATAAATACAAACTTATGTGGAACAAACCCATACATATATGAGACACAGAGTAAAGTAGGAAGTGAGGAATTTATGGTTAACCAAAGGCTAAGGACTAAAATTGCTGAAAAGTTGAGTAGATGCTGTAATATGGAGGTGGAATTCTGAGTGAGATTTAAATACAAATATAAGACATTTCCTTCTCAAACAGTTTTCCATGCCCTGATCATTCTGCAAACATGATATAATTTTTTTTTTCTAAGTCATATCTTAAACATGAGAAAAGATTCCTTTTGGTGATGTTCTTCTTTGTTTAATTGGCATAATCTTTTCTTCTGAGACAAGAATCTTACTCTCTTGCCAAAGCTAGAGTACCATGGCCTCAGCCTAACTGACAGCAACCTCAAACTCCGGGGCTCAAGTGGTCCTCCTGTCTCAACCTCCTGAGTAGCTGGGACTACAGGCCCCTGGCATAATGCCCAGCTAGTTTTTCTATTTTCCACAGAGATGGGGTCTCACTCTTGCTCAGGCTGATCTTGAACTCCTCTGAGCTCAAGGGATCCTCCCTCCTTGGCCTCCCAGAGTGCTAGGATTACAAGCATGAGCCACTGCACCTGGCCAAAGCAAGAGAATTCTTAAGAGTTTGGGGTAAATCTACAGTGTAGAAGAATGAAGTATGAAAGCGTTTAATTAATGACAGGCACTCTTGGTTGAGAATTCCTAAGTTGTAAGAATTAAAATGGCTCTACAGATAAATTGGGCCCTTTAAACCAGTAAAGTAAGAATTGGTAACATGGAGAAGCTATAAAATTGTGGCTCGGTGCCTGTAGCTCAAGTGGCTAGGGCACCAGCCACATACACTGGAGCTGGTGGGCACCCTGGGCCTGCCAAACAACAATGACAACTATAACCAAAAAATAGCCGGGTGTTGTGGCGGGCGCCTGTCGTCCCACCTACTTGGGAGACTGAGCCAAAGAATCGCTTAAGCCCAGGAGTTTGAGGTTGCTGTGAGCTGTGACACCACAGCACTATACCCAGGGTGACAGCCTGAGACTCTATCAAAAAAAAAAAAAAAAAAAAAGCTGTAAAATTGTGATTGGATAAAAACCAAATTGTCTATAGAAACCATTTTGGGGTCTGAGCTTCTAGTAAAATAAGTAATTACAATTACAGTTTCATTAGAATGTAAATTTCATAAATAGTTAAATAGCAGGGGAATTAAATTAATATGAGTATCAAAAACCATACTGAATTATCTTGTCATTGACATTTTTCTCAAAATTCTAATAAGATAAAATGACTAAATATGATTAGATAAAAGAGCTGATTCTAACCCATTGAAAATGATTCATATGACACATCTCATTTGCATCTATTTTCCTAACCTCTAAATCCTTCTGTAATAATAGCAAATATAGACCATAAAAATTTTAAACCTCAGCATGGTTGTTAGGTGACTCCTTTTATTAAAAGCTGGGTACAATGGCTCACACTTGTAATTCTAGCACTTTGGGAGGCCAAGGCAGGATTGGTTGAGGCCAGGAGTTTTAAGACCAGTGTGGGGTAAGACACTACCTCTACAAAAGATAAGAAAAATTACCTGGATGTGGTGGTACATGCCTATAGTCTACTGGGGAGTCTGACGCAGGAGAATCACTTGAGCCCCAAAAGTTAGAGGCTATAGTAAGCTATGATTGTGCCAGTGCACTTCATTCTGGGTAACAAAATAAGACCCTGTCTTTTAAAGAAGGACAAAAGGTTCCATGTCAAGAATGGGTCTCTGGAGTGTTTTTGTTAGCTAACAGGAAAACCTACCTTTTTTCTTTCTTTCTTTTTTTTTTTTTTTAAGAGACAGAGTCTTACTTTATCACACTAGGTAGAGTGCCGTGGCGTCACAGTTCACAGCTGCCTCCAGCTCTTGGGCTTAGGCAATGGTGTCCACCACGATGCCCAGCTGTTGGCTGGGGCTGGGTTCGAACCTGCCACCCTTGGTATATGGGGCCAGCACCCTACTCACTGAGCCACAGGCGCCACCCAGGAAAATCTACCTTTTTAATTATATACCTGAATTCCTGTAAGGACTGCCAACCTGATTATGCATTATCAAGGAATATATAGTAGAACCTGTGCAAGTTGACCACCCAATGGATTGTAAAAAACTGCTCAGCATATGGAGGTGGTCAACATAAGGAACTAGGCCTATTGTCTAATACGTACATGTGGTGCATGTCCAGTCTGTGAAAATTAGATCAACTTTAGGAGGTGGTCAACTATGAAGGTTCTGCTAATATTCACAGATGCGAACATGACATGTTGATTTCCTTTGCTTCTGAGAATGGTTGTACTACATATTTAAATTGAGTATATTCAGTTTGTATTGTAAAGCGGTTTCAGTTAGTAACTTATTTCAAAATAGGTCAAAACTACAGAGAAATGAAAATCGGGATATCAGTGAAGTCATTGCTCTTGGTGTGCCCAATCCTCGGACTTCCAATGAAGTTCAGTATGACCAAAGGCTCTTCAACCAATCCAAGGTATGGTGAGTTTAGAAGCAGCATATCTTGTGTGTTGCTATGACTACCTATCCTTAGGGAAAAGAAAATTATCTGAGATTTGGGTCAGCCTAACGTTTGCCAGTATGATGACAAAAAAATGGAAGTTGTTGTAACTTAAGACGCAAGTAAGATGAAATAGTTATGATTGTGACCTCTTAACAGTTGGCTAAAATTTGGGACACTAAGAGAAAAATCAAAGAAATTAGGTGATAAAACTTGGTTTTATAGGTTCTGTTGTAAAGTCTTTTGTTTCTGGCTCGGCGCCTATGGCTCAACGGGCTAAGGCGCCAGCTACGTACACCTGAGCTGGCGGGTTCGAATCCAGCCTGGGCCCGCCAAACAACAATGACGGCTGCAACCAAAAAATGGCCGGGCGTTGTGGCGGGCGCCTGTAGTCCCAGCTACTTGGGAGTTGGAGGCAGGAGACTCGCTTGAGCCCAGGAATTGGAGGTTGCTGTGAGCTGTGATGCCATAGCACTCTACCCAGGGTGACAGCTTGAGGCTCTGTCTCAAAAAAAAAAAAAAAAAAAAA
>CAUYRH010043990.1:0-31189 GCA_963574655.1 Perodicticus potto
CCGTGGACCTCTGCCCGGGCCCCCCTGACTCAAAGCCTCAGTGCACAAGGCCTAGGACCTACATTTTCACCCAGACCCCCCCCCCCCCCCGGTGATTCTCTGGCCAGAGCTGATATATCCACACACGTTCCGCTTGGTGGGCATCATGTTGGTCCTCTCAGTTTTTATAGTGAGACTTTCTCAATTGTCTCCAGCCAGGTGGTGGATCCAAATAGCCTAGTCTACCACGTTTCCATAAATGGAGCTGCGTACAGTGCCTTCAATATTTTTCTTTTAAAATTACTATTCAATCCTGATCTATGGGAACATGTCACTTAAAAATCTACACTTCTGATTTCTCTTAAAAAAAGCCAGACTGCCCTGTCTCCATCAGCAGTGGGTTAGAATGGAGAGGTGGCCATCTCCTAGATGGGTCAGCACCCTCTGATTTCCTCAGCTGACAGCACCACCTGCCTCCTACTAGGGCTGAAGGCCGGGGCCACTCGCAGGGATGGTTGGCTCTGTGGCTTTCCTGGAGGAACAGTGATGAGAGAAAAGGGGGGAATTTCTTACACTGTGTTTTCTATCAAATGGGGAAAGTGAGAGAGAGAGAGAGAGCCCCGCAGCACCAGGTGGTTCAGGACACAGAGAGCAGCTTTGGACTGCACACGAAGAACAGGTGCATGTAGAGAACACGGGAGCAACCTGGCCATGGGGCACGTGTAAGTGGCCTTCCTGGCTGGATGGGCAATCGTGCCGCAGCCTCTAAACATACACCAGTCTGGGAACGCAGCCTCACGGTCTCTCCCATCTGGCACCCGTTCCATTTCACATCCCGCAATCACCCGCTGTTGCTTCAGATTGACACACAGGAAGAAGGAAATCTGTGGTGTTCACCTGGGTTCACCTGCAGCCCAGATCGCCGCCTCCCCCTTGCTGGGGCCTTCAGCTCAGCTTCTTCTCTCAAAGTTCTCTCCCAGTGGTCTCACTTCTCCCTCCTTACTTGGTTGTTGAGGCAACTCGCTTCCCTCCTTGTAATGCTGACATTGGAAAAAAAGTCTGAGGCTGCAGTGTTGGGGATTCAGCGATCTTCCCAGCTCCTCCTTGCCAAGTCAGCTCAGAGGCAGGTGGGAAAGAGCATCCTCCCCAGTCCATGTGGGCAAGTTGGATGTGTCCACTCTAAGGCAAGGTGTCCATAGGCACCTGCTTTCTCCTCAGCTGTTCTGTGTTTTTTAGACTTAAGAAGAAAGTCTTATGAACCGTTCTCTGTGTTTTCAGCTGGATCTCCACAGTTTTGACAATAGATAACAGATCACCTAAAAATTATGCTAGGGAGGCTTCCGCAGCCAGAAATAATTCTACCCTCACAGTCCTAATGTGGACAAAGAACAGCCTGTTGTCCCCCAAACCCAAACTGCCCGACACAGATGCTCAAGACAGTCTGGCAGGACAGTGTTTATGCCAGAGAATAAGCCCAAATGTGGGTTATCTACTTTAACTGGTTCAGGGTAAATGACAGATGATTTCTTGAAACTAGTGATTCTTAAATTTTAGTCAGTTTTAAATCATTTTTATAATTTTTTTACCATATACATATCTCAGCTAAATGCTTATAATACTTAGAATCTTTTTTTACATTTTACTTACTTAGATTTAATTGAAAAGGAAACTTTACATCCCGTTCATGAATAGAAAACCAGTAAAAACTCCTTTAAGTAGAAGGAACCTGTGCCATTAAATTTTGCTACTTGGGTACCATTTCCCATTGATGACTCCAAAGTTGACATATGGGCATTTCTTTGTCAGAATGGGGATTAGCAGAACTGAAATACAGTTAATGAGGGAACAAGCTTTTCATACTGTGCGTCAGTGTTATATGAGGTCATGTCTATATGTCAACTAAACTTTTCTTGGAAAAAGTGCCCAAGACTATAGGGTGTGGAATTATTGACTGTTAAAAATGTACAGGTGGGGGCGGTGCCTGTGGCTCAAACGAGTAGGGCGCTGGCCCCATATGCCGGAGGTGGTGGATTCAAACCCAGCCCTGGCCAAAAAATCTGCAAAAAAAAAAAAAAAATAGTAAAACAAAATAAAATAAATATATATATATATATGTATGGAAGTTGTCATACCAACCAGTTCTCAGCTGAAATATGGAGATCTGGTTAATAGTTTAGTGTTTTATAAACCAGGGTTTGGGGTGTAGGTGGCCACCTTTGATAGTCAATGGCTATGAGGTGTCTGTACATTTCTTAGGTTAGCTAGAAAGGCCACAGTCTCAGTCTCACTCTGCTCCTGACAGGGGCATTGTTGTGCACAGGTGTAGGTGGTTGCCCTGGGTGGAGCGTCTCACCTACTCCGCTCTCCTGAACGGTAGTCACACTGAGTGGAAACTCCACTGAGAATCCCAGGGTTGGGAGGCTCCCCTGACGTCACTTATTCATTTTAAAAATGAATCCAAAGCCCCAATTCTGGAAAGCTTCTCTTAACCAAAAGCTGGGAGAATGTCCAACTTCTGTGCTTAAGATGTGCTATAAACTTGAACGTTGACTCAGCAGGTCAGATTGAAGGTCTCCCTGGGATGGGTCATCTCAGCTCTTGGGCTCTCGTCTTAGCAATTTAAAACACAGCTCAGTATCCTCATCCTTCCCTGCTCCGTGAGATGATGGGAACAGCAGGCCATTGTCAGCTGGGCTCTGGAGCAGAGGGCGGGGCGGGTGGGGGCTCAGCGGAGCAGGAGACCTTCCTGGCTTTCTCAGCACAGGTCTCTGGCTGCCCCTCTGCCCAGTGTGGATTCTTTCTCCAGCAGCAGTACTTGGTCTTCTTTGCACTTAGCTTAGGGCCCTGAGAGGTGGGAAGCAGAAGCTGCTAGAGCCCTAACCTGGTCCAGCATCTCCTAGTCACTTGTTGATCAGGTCAGCTTGGGGCCGGGGACGGGCAACGCACCAGGCAGAACAATGCCCTGGGGACAGTCTGTCTAGGGACTGGCAAGGTGACAGTGCGTGAGCACACACAGGAGGGACAGTTGTGGCTGTCTTTGGGGAAGACAGGCTGGGTCAGTGCTCAATGGTGTCAACAGAACATCGTGTCCCCATTGCCCTGGGTCTGTTCTCAAGAACACGCCCCTTGTGAGAGCGATGTCCTCCCAGAAGCTCTAAGTTTCTGTTTTGCCAGCTGAGCTTGCCCATCCCTGGACGGTGGTTCTGATTCTCCCAGCCTGAGTCAGCCTTCAGGTGTGTGGTCAGCCCCACTTAGAATGCAGGAAACTAGAGGCTGGGCCTCCCACAGAGCACTGGGCTTCCATAGCCACAGGTGCCTTGCTGCTCCTTCTCCCGATGTTGAATCACACTCTCACAAGGTGCCGAGTATCTGTGCCTGGGAAGAGCCCACCCTACATGCTGTCTGCAAGGGAAGGGTGGCATCGCACACTGGCTATAAACTCAAACCCCAGATCCAGGTTGCCTGAGTTCCAGACTTTGATGACTAGCTGTGTGGCCTTGGGCAAGTTCCTTAATCTCCGTTTTCTTGTCTGTAAAACAGGAACAATAATGACATAACACCTGCTTTGTAGGATTGTTGGGGGGATTAAGAGTTCCTCCATGTCTTCCTGGCCCATAGTGAGTTCTCCTTAGATGCTGGAAGTCATATTCTTCTTTCTAAAGTGTGCTTTATATATTAAGATAATTAATTTTTTGTCTGTTGAATTTATGACAATTTTTTTCTACATCGTTACTTGCCTTTTGACTTTGTTAATTTTTTTGGCTTTGCGGAATATTATAGTATTTATACACTCAAATTTATCCCTCTTTTCTTGTGATGTCTGGAGTTTTGCTTTTCTTTTTGTCTCTTTGAGAAAGATGTTTCCTCATTTTATATTTTGGATGGATTAGGATTTAATGCTAACCACAAGAAAGCGTGTCAAATCAATTTGGCGATATTGTGCTTGTTTCTTTTTCCTTCAGCTTGTTCTTCTTTTGTATGGATGGCCCAAGTTTCTAATGTAGATTCCTTAAAATGCTAACGTTGAAGGCACATTGTGGGTCTTGTAAGACTCTGTGAAGACACAAACTGGCGTGGAAATAGGAGCTTTTCGTTCTTTGGGTTGAGTTAACTAAATGAAAAACTCGGTTTAGGCCCTGAGGATTGCCTTCAATCTATGCTTACCTACCACCACATGGAATTTTTTAATTTTTTCTTTTTCTTTCTGGACGGAAAGACATTTGGCCAAGACAGGATCATTTTGAGTTGAGTGAAAGGGATTTTTAAACGTAGCAAAGTTTTTGGAAAAAATTAACTTTCATAAATCCTACTGGGAATTTGTTTCATAACAAAAATTTCACAATGGGCTGGGCTCATTTCCCTGTGAAACTGGTTGCTTCTGAGTGTGGAGAGACACTGCCTGAGGGTTTGGGGGTTTCCTGGTCTTTCTATACCACCAGGGTGCATGGCAGACAGCAGTGGCCTTGAGTCTCCATCCTCCACCAGTCTTTGCAGGCTTGGGAGGGGGACTCGGGAAGGACCAGCTGGGCCCTGGGACTCCACTGTCAGCTGCCCCTGGGCCTCTGTGCCATCCCGCAAAGGGGCACCCTTTTGCAGTGGGGACCTGCATCACAGGGCTCTTTGGAGGGCCTTTTGCTTCTTTCCTCAGTAGCCCTGAGGACACAGCCCTCATGACTTGGAGTTCTACGCTGGAGCCTTGCAGGGGTCTAGAAAGGTCAAGAGTCCTGCCAGTGTTTTGAGGTTCCTCTTATATCAAAAAATAAAATGGAAAAATTCCAAGATTATAAAAATTATGCTGTTTTTCATGTGCAAAGGCACAATACAATTGTGGTAAGATATTGTCACAGTGCATTTGAAGGACCTATAACAAATATAGAAGAAGCTCTGTAAGTTGACCACTCAAAGGACTGTACCAAACTGGTCAACATATGGAGATGGTCAACATAAGGAACTAGGTCTACTGTGCTGATAGATACACGTGGTGCATGTCTGGTCTATGAAAATTAGAGTGGTCAGTGTAGGGAGGTAGTTAGCTATGGAGGGGCTGCTGTTTATTAATTCTTAAGGTGTAGGGTGGTTGGTAACGAAACACCAATGTATACATGAATGACAAATGTCTTTTAATTCAGTGACTCTCTAAGACTGTGTCTGTAACCTTACTTGAAGATAAGGTCTGAAGTCTAAACTTGGTTCCATTTATATAAATAAGACCCAGGTCAAATGTCCCCCAGTCTCTCTCCATCTGTCCACCCGCCCCCATCCCATCATGGGGCCATTTTGATCAGCCCTGGGGATGGGTCCTCTCTCAGCATCACTGAAGCTCTCATACCACAGTGCCCAGGACAGGCTGGGGGTGGTGAGGCTGCTGGGTTTGCTTCCAGCTTTTGTAGGCAGAGTCTAGGCAGGTGGGTGGCTTAGCATGCACACCGGCACAGAAACACACACAGTTGATTATGCGCAAAGAAAAGCCAGGTGGGCAAATGTTCTTGGGGGCAGAGGATCAGAATTGGCATTCAGAGCACCACAGTGCAATTCCAGAGAGGCCCCCAGCTTTTCCAAGTCACCGGCCAGGTCTGATCTGTGATGGCATCTTCAACCAAGGCCACCACCACCCCCAGACCTGCAAGGGTGAATTTGGAAATAGAGAGCCACAGTCAGAAGCTGAGCTTTTGAGGTTGCTCTTGCGTTAAAAAATAAAATAGAGAAATTCTAAACTGGGGTTATAAAAATTATGCTGTTTTCCATGTCTGCAGACATTTGAAGTGTGTCCCATCTGCCTCTCATGATGGAGGGATACAGCTCATTCGCACTCACCCATGTAGCAAGGCCCATTCAGTCCAGGTGGAATCGTACCCTCACCTTGGCGTGGAGCCTGGGGTCAGAACCTGAACAGGGGGACTCAAACAAAGCTCTAGCTGCCAGTGTCCCTGTGGGCACCATACTGCATTCATCTGTCAGAAATGAACAATCATACATATCAAAGACCTTCAAGCGTGCTTCCCCTTTGGCAAGAAATTCCCCATTGAGATGTGCAAAAAAAAAAAAAATTTTGCATCAAGTACTGTTTGAAATATTTCCTCAAAAAGTTGAAGAAAACCTTAAGACCTAGCAATAGGGGATTATTGTTTAAAAAAAAGTCATACCTGTTTAGAATGTAATGCTGTACAGGCATAAAAATGACAACGCGGACGTGTATTTATGGACACTGGAGGTAGTTCATGGTGCAATAAATTTTTGAGAAAAATGTTGTTTATAAACCAGTATATGTGAGATGGCTCCTTTCTTTGTGAAATATATTTATAGAAGTGACTTTGGAAGCTAGGGTGTCTGGTGTCTGGAGGGGTAGGTCTCTGGCTCTGCACACCCCCCGGCCAATCTCCTGGGGTTTGCAGAGATCTGAGCCAGTCACTAATTTAGCAACTTGGAGCGAAGTAGGCTTAGTTTCTTCATCTGTGTAATGGAGACAGAAACAGGTTTTTTTGTGCTATTTAAAAGAAGACAATTCATTTAAACCTCTTAGAAAAGCGCCCTTAATAAATACTAGGTAATATCACTGTCCTGTTTTCAGAATTGACCGTACATTGTGTATAGAAAGAGAAAAAAGCACCTTTTAAATGAAGAATAAAAAGCAGAGCAGGTATCTGCTTCTGAAGAGTTATGTCCCTCTTTTCTATTAATAACACACTCGCCTCCTTTCCTTTCCTCAGGGGTCACATTTTCTTTTTTCTGGAAGACACAAGGAGAACAGTCCAGACCGATCCCTTCTGCCTATGGCGGACAGGTCATCTCCGATGGGTTCAAGGTCTGCTCCAGCGGCGGCAAAGGCTCGGTGGAGCTCTACACACGGGACAACTCGAAGACATGGGAGGCCACCTTCAGCCCACCAGGTGAGTGACGTTGATGGCGTTGGCCCTGAGGAGCAGAGGAGCTGAGTCTCCAGAAGGGATGCCGGAGTCCAGCAGTGCAGAGACCCCACAGGGGCTTTGGTGACCTGGACGGCCCTTGGAGGGTCCTGGGAAGGGCCAGGCTATACCCTTTGCTCAGATGACCTCTGCGGTGGGCAGAGCTGGGTTCCCTCTGCCCGAGGCCTTGTGATCCCTGTGAGGTACCTAACTGCTCTGGGCTGCTCCACGTGTCATATCTGTGAAGCGCAGATGACATCAGTGGTCCTTACCTCACAGTTTGGTGACATTAAATGGCATGTTGCACCAAAGGGCATGCAGTGGCTGCAGTGGCTACACTTCCCCTTTCCATTTTCCTTCCCTTCCTCCTCCTCCTCCTTTTTAGTGCTATAGGCTTGTAATGGTTTAAAATAGGGTGGGAAAAAGCTTTTGGAAAGAGGATGAAGCTTCAAAGAGCAGAAGGGATGTCAGGGAGAGGAATGCAGGGCTGGGCAGGGGGGCTGTGGCCAAGGAGGGCCCAGTGTGTGTGGGAATTCTCTGAACTTAGTGTTGTTTTTAAGGAGAGGGGCTCTAGTTTCTCTTAGAAATACGATAGACAGGCGAGGCTGGGGTGACAATAGGTGGGTGGGGGGTGGACCGCCTCCCCTCCACATGGCAACCACCTTTCTTTTTTTTTTTTTGTTAGTGCGTCCCTCCCCAAACGGGGAGCAGGACTTTCAGGCATGATTAGGGAGGCATGAGAGAACAGCAGTGTTTTTCAGTTTGACTAGTTAGCGTACAAGTTTGGGGCTCTTTGTCATTTTCCGCTAGAAAGCCAATCCTAAATATTTTGTGAAATAAAATTACCAACTACAGCAGAACCTCTGTAAGTTGACCACCCAAGCCACTGTAACAAGGTAGTCAACATAGGAGGTGGGTCAACATAAGAAACTACTGGGCCTTAGGGTATGTTGTACATGTCCAGTCTATGTAAATTAGGTCAGCTTAAGGAGCTAGTCAACTATAGAGGTTCTCCAGTACTTATGGTCATAAGGAGGCAAGTGAATGAAATGAATTAGGAACATTTGAGGGCAGCGCCGATGGCTTAGTGAGTAGGGCACCAGCCCCATATACTGAGGATGGTGGGTTTGAACTGGCCCCAGCCAAACTACAACAAAAAAATAGCCAGGCACTGTGGCGGGCGCCTGTAGTCCGAGCTACTTGGAAGGCTGAGTCAAGAGAATTGCCTAAGCCCAAGAGCTGGAGGTTGCTGTGAGCTGTGACGCAACCTGAGAGCTAGAGGTTGCTGTGAGCTGTGACATCACAGCACTCTATTGAGGGCAGCAAAGTGAGACTCTTGTCTCTAAAAAAAAAAAAAAGAAAGACATGAATTAGGAATATTTGAGTCTCAAGATCTCATTCATTCTCTCTTTCTCTCTGTCTCTCACTGACACATATCCCATACACCTGCACACACCTCTCCCTGTCAAGTCTAATCTTAAAGAAAATATAAGTAAACTTAAAAGTAATGCAATAAAGATTTCTGTTTCCTGGGTGGGGTGAATGTACTCTTGCCCATTATTCTTGCTAAGTACAGTTAAAGAACTTTGGACATTATGTATAAAACAAACTGTAGAGAGAAAAATAGAAAGAAGAGGGTGGGTCAGCTCAGGACCCAAATAATGTGAATGGTAAGAAGCCTGTGTTTTCATATTACCTCATGTGTTTGAGAATGGATATGGAGAAGCAGGCAATCCTTCATTGTTGGGCACAGATAAATAAAAGTCTCAAGAAAAGTCTATACTCTTTGGGTAGAACTAGGTAAAGGGTAGCCTAGCAAGACAGAAAAGTTGTAGAAAATAACCATTCCACTCCAGTCAGAGAATGTAGAAAAAAATCACCTTGATTAGCAAAGACAAGGTGGGGACCTAGACTTTCACAGTATTCAGGTTGTAACAAGGCAGCCTGTCCATCCATAGTGTCTTCCACCTTTGCCCAGTAAGACTTCCTCCTTTCCTCTCCTTTACCCCACCTGTGGGCTGCAAAAGCCTAGTGAAGAACTTGTACTTCCTCCTTCCACTAACTAGAGCAATGCCAGGTGGAGAATTCTGAATAGAATATTTATATGAAATCCATTGTCTCTCTCTCTCTCTCTCTCTCTTTTTTTTTTTTTTCCAATTTTGCATGCGTTTATTTTTGGTGTATTGTTCTATGTCATAAAATTATAGATAGATTTGCATAGATTTGTGCAGCCACCACCATAATCAGAACACATCTCCATCATACTGTCTCCCATATTTTTAAATACACGTATTTTATTATTCTTCATTACATTATTTTCCCCCACCCCACCCCGAAATCCATTGTCTCTTAATGAAATAACCCAGATATCCAGATTTCAATGGAAAATCTCTCATACTAAGCACTAGAAAAGTCTCACTGAAATTATAAAAGAGAATAATAATGATGACACTGAAATAATGCAAATGTTAGATTATCTGTCAAGGCACAGCATGGTGGCTCATGCCTATAATCCTAGCACTTTGGAGGCTGCACCAGGTGGTTTGCTTGAGCTTATGAGTTCAAGACCAACCTGAGTAAGAGTGAGACTAAAATAGAAAAAAATTAGCTGGATGTTGTGGCGGGCACATGTAGTCCCAGCTACTTGGGAAGCTGAGGCATGAGGATCACTTGAGCCCAAGAGTTTGAGGTTGCTATGATCTTTGATAATGCCATGGCACTCAGTCCCAGGGCAACAGAGTGAGACTGTCTTAAAAAACAAACAACAAAAAGTCTGTCAAGAATTTAAAAGCAGACATCAATACAGTGTTTGAACAAGTAATTATGAACATGTTCAAAATTAATTTAAAAAAGGAAATTCTCAACAGAGTACGTCTCAGCTAATAAATACAAAGAAGAACCAAGTGGAAGTTTTACCACTGAAAAATAGAGTAGTCAAAATTAAAATCTCAGTGTATAAATCTTTTAACAAAACTGATAGAGAAAAGGACAGAATACCCAAATTATCAGAAGTGAAGTAAGAGATACAAGTTGAATATTCCTTGTCTGAAATGTGTGGACCCAAAGTGGTTTAGATTTCATATTGTTTCAGATTTTGGAATGTTTGCATTGGTTGAGCATCCCAAATTAAAAAATCCAAAATTTGAAAATGCTGTAGTGAGCATTTTCTTTGAGTGCCATAGGGGTGCTCAGTAAGTTTCAGATTTTCAGATTTGAGTTGTTCAATCTGCACAGACTCTGCAGACATCAAAAGGGATGATAAAAAATATTATTAAAAAAAAAAACTTTGCCCCAATAAATTTGACGACTTTGGTAAAATGAACTTACTTTTTAGAAAGTACAAGTTATTACAGGTCACCAAATATGATACAGATGATTTGAATAGTGCTATAACTTAAGGAAATCTAGTTTATAATTTTCAAATGAAAACAGGCCCAGAAAGACTGAGTGTGGTGGGTCACACCTGTAATCCCACCAATGTGGGAGGCCAGGGTGGGAGGATCTCTTAAACCCAGGAGTTGGAAACCAGCCTAGGGAACACAGTGAGACCTTGTCTCTACAAAAAATAAAAAAATTAGCTAGGCATCGTGGTGTGTACCTGTAGTTTTAGCTACTTGTGAGGCTGAGGCAGGAGGATTATTTGAGGCCAGTTTGAGGCCACAGTTAACCATGATCTTGCCACTGCACTCCGCCCTCGGCAAAGTGAAACCCTGTTTCTAAAAAACACACCACTAAATATGGGAAATGGGGATGGGGGCAGGCCCAGATGCTTTCACTGGAAATTTCTATCCAATGCTTAAAGAAGAATTTGCTCTGTACATAGTCTCTGCCAGCAAATGCAAGATAAAGGAGTACTTTCTAGTTCGTTTTATGAAACCAGTATTTTGCTACCAAAACCAGAGAAAATTGCAATAAAAAAGAGCAGTCTCTTTCATAAATATATATGTAAAGGTACTAAGAAAATGCCAATATTATTCGATGTATAAATAAAATTATACACTGTGACCAAGTGGACTTAATCCAGGGATGCAAGGTTGATTCAGTATTTGAAAATCTTTCAGTGTAATCATATTAACAAGGTAATGAAAAATTACATGATTGTTGTCATTGTGAAAAATTACAAATTATTGTAGAAGCATTTCAGAAAGTTTATCACCAGTTTTGATTAAAACTATTAGTAAATTAGGAATAGCAGGGAACTTCCATTGGATAAAGATGGATAAAGGACGTCTATAGGGGCAGCGCCTGTGGCTCAGTGAGTAGAGCGCCGGCCCCATACACCGAGGGTGGCAGGTTTGAACCCGGCCCTGGCCAAACTGCAACAACAAAAAATAGCTGGGTATTGTGGTGGGTGCCTATAGCCCCAACTGCTCGGGAGGCTGAGGCAAGAGAATCTCCAAAGCCCAAGATCTGGAGGCTGCTATGAGCTGTGACACCATGGCACTCTACTGAGGGTGACAAAATGAGACTCTCTCTCTAAAAAAACAAAAAAAGAACATCAACAGAAAATGTGCACTTAATGTCATGCTGGATGAAAGACTGAATGCTTTCCCCCATGATTGGAAAAAAAGGTGGCAAGGATTTGTACTCTCACAACTTATTGATCATAATATTGGATATTCCAGCTAGCATAATTGTGGGGGAGGCATACAGATTGGAAAGGGAGAAATGAAATTGTCCTTTTTGCTATGACATGATAGTCTATGTAGAAAATATCAAGTAATCTACAAAAAATCTTGTAGAACTAGTAAATGAATTAAACAGGATCACAGGATACAAAACAAATATTCAGAAATTAATTGTATTCTCTATACTAGCAATGCATATAAACAAACTGAAATGAAAATTAAATAATACTATTTGGAATTGCTTACAAAATGAAATACTGAAATATGAATCTAATAACGTACAGCAGCACGTATAGCAGCAGTCCCCAACCTTTCTGGCACTATGGTTTCATGAAGACAGTTTTTCCACAGAGAAAAGGGTGATTACGTTCTCATAGGTATGTGCAACCTAGATCCCTTGCATGCGCTATTTACAGTAGGGTTCACGCTTCTGTGGTAATCTAATGCTGCCTCTGATGAGACGGGAGGTAGAGCTCAGGCAGTATTTCAAGTGGCTGCAAATACCAGTGAAGCTTTACTTGCTCACCTGCCAGTCACCTAGTTCTGAGTGGCCTGCTTTCTGACAGGCCGTGGACTTCGGTACCAGTCTGCAGCCTGGGAATGGGTATTGCAGATGTATAGAACTTGTATGCTGAAAACTATAAAATGCTGATGAGAGAAATCAAAGACCTAAATAAATGGAGAGACATACTATCTTCAAAGATTGAAACATTCAACATTTGTCTATTTTCCCAAAACTGATATTAAGGTTTAACAAAATCCCTATCAAAATCTCAAGATGCTTTTTTGTGTAGGTATAGATAAAATTAACTTTATATGGAAAGACAAACCGGAAGTTTTCCAACAGTTTTGAAAAAAGAAAAAGTGGGAGGAATGACTGTACTCGATTTCAAGCCAGAATAATCAAGCCAGGGTGGTATTGGTGAACAGAGAGATGCATAGGTGAGTAGAACAGGCTAGAAACCCAGACATAGCTCCACACAAGTAAGGTCAAATTGAATTTTGACACAGGTGCAAAAGAGACAACGGAAGAAGGGTGACCTTTACGGCAAATGTTGCTGGCGTAGTTGGATATTCATAGTCAACAAAATGAACTTTGATCTAAATCTCAAATGAACTCCAAATGGATCATGGTTCTAAATGTATCCTGCAACCATAAAACTTTTAAAAGAAAACATAGTAAAAAATCTGAGGGACATCTGTGATATATCCATATTGTGAAATCTGCAGCAATGAAAAAAAGATGTGATGTATATGCAAAGATTTGGATATATCTTGAAGACATTGTGCTGAGTGAACGAACAAAACCAATCTCATAAAGTCGCATACTATACAGTTTTATTTATATGTAGCACAACATTCTTGAAATGATAAAATTATAGAAATGGAGAACAGATAACGGATTAGTTGTTGCCAGAGATTACTGGTAGGATTTGGGGGAGTGGAAAGGGAAAAAGATTTGACTATGAAGGGTTAGTCTTTGTGATGATGGATAGTTTTGTACTATGATTGTCGTTTTTTGGTAGTTATACCAAAAACACGTGATGAAGTGTTATAGGGCTGTTTATACACATTGTACTAATGTCAGTTTCCTAGTTTTGATTTTATACTGTATTTCAGTAAGATGGAACCATAGGGAAATATGAATGCAGGGCACATGGAACCTCTTTTATTACCTTTGCAACTTTCTTTGAATCTATAATTATTTCAAAGTTACAAATTTTTGAAATTCCGTACTAAAATCAAGTAATAAATGCTCAGAGGAGAAAACCAGGTGAAGATACAGGGTGTCCGGGAGATTAATTCTGTGTCTTGTAAACCTCTTTTCAGAGGGCATTTGCAAAAACGTGGCATACTTGAGTTTGTTTTCTTCAGGCGGTGAGGAAGTAGTAATACCTTTCTTTGTGAGGTGATGAGTCTAATAGGTCTTCCTTCTTTCCCTTAAAGCTGGGCCTTAGAGGGCTAAACTGGAAACCACCATGAACTCCACTATCTTTTAAGACTGCAAAGACAATTCATTTTTTTCTCTATGCTTCTCAATTGTTAATATGGTGTCAGAATTACCTGGAAGGATTGTTAAAAGTTACTGAGCAGCATCCCCAGAATTTAAGATTTAGTAGGTGCGAGATTAAAGCCTTTATTTTATTTGTTATTTATCATTATTATTTTCTTTTTTTATAGTCAAGAGTTTCACTTTGTCACCCTTGGTAGAGTGCTATGGCATCACAGCTCACAGCAACCTCCAGCTCTTAGACTTAGGCGATTCTCTTCCCTCAGCCTCTCAAGTAGCTGGGACTCCAGGCACCCGTCACAATGCCCAGCTATTTTTTGTTGCAGTTTGGCCTGGGGCCGGCTTCAAACCTGCCACCCTTGGTATATGGGGCCGGTGCCCTACTCACTGAGCCACAGGCGCTGCCCGTGTTAAAGCCTTTATAAATTGCATTTCTGAGAAGTTCCCATGTGATGTTAATTTTGCTGGTTGGTGACCACACTTCATACACCATAGTGTAGATAAAACCTGTTGGAGTGAATACCAGGTTAAGATCACTGCTGAGACTTTTAATCAACCAGCTGACTCTAGTGTGATTTGCAGTTTGAATATAATGCAGTTTGAAATTTCTGGCCCAACAGAAAAATCTCTAAGATAATTTAATTTGGATTTGTCCCCATAATGATAGACTGGCCAGAGAATTCCAAGACTCTTTTAGAATCAAATACAAATTCTCTTTGGAGAAACGCATCTCTTTCCCAGGGCTGGAAGTTTTCCCAGAAATAAAATTGTGAGTGAGTAGAGCAACTAACAGTTAAAAACATAAGGAAACAAAGTGTGGTGAGCAGAAGTCAACAGCAGACTTGCTAGAAAATAGGAATGATCAGACAGAGAATATAAAATAAGTGCTTAATATGTTTAAACAAAATTACAAGTTGAAAATATGTTCCAAGGCTCAGAAACTATGAAGAGTATCCAAAGAGACTTTTTTTTTTAAAGCTAGAAGTTACAGAATTGAAAATTATGCAAATTGAAGTTTTATTTTAAAGTCCACAGTGGATGAATTTAACTGCAGATTATATAAACTTGAAGGAGGAAATGATGAACTGGAATATATATCCAAAGAAATTATTCAACATATATTCAAGAGAAACCGTTGTAATCTAAGAAAGGGAAGTTAACACACAGTTTACGAATATCTACATGATTACCTAAATGTCCTTTTATAAGAAAAAATGGCAAATAGATAGCAGTTGAAAGGATAATGTTTAAACATTTTCTACAACTTATTAGCAACATCAACCTGCATTCAAAAAGCACAGGAATCCTATGCTGGTTAAATAAAGAAAATCTCACTTAGCCTTGTTACAGTGAAACAAGGTTAACACCATAGATAAAGAAAAGACTTTGACTTCTCTAGAGGCAGAAGGCAGATTTACCTTCTGTATCATACTGAGAAGATATTGGGATGTTATCTTAAGTAAAAAAGAAAAAAGCCTAGGATGATTCTATACTAATGGGGGGAAATCAGAGGAAATCCATACATTGCATACAGACAAAACCTGAGTATTTGCAATTAGGAAGTCTTTCACTAAAATAAAATTTTTTTTTTCAAAGGACACAGGGTCTTGCCCTGTCACCTAGGCTGGCATGCAGTAGTGTTATCCAAGCTCACTGCAGCCTCAAACTACTGGGCTTAAGTGATTCTCCTGCCTCAGTCTTGGGAGTGTCTGGGACTACCAGTGTGTGTCACCACACTTGGCAAATTTTTATTTTTATTTTTGTAGAGACAGGGTCTTGCCATGTTGCCCAGGCTAGTCTCAAATGTTTAGGCTCAGACAGTCCTCCCCACCCCGCCTCCCAAAGTGGTAGGATTACAGAGGTGAGCCACTGCACTTGTCCTCACTGAATGAAATTCTGAAGAATGCATTCTCGGCAAGAGGGCAGTGAAATCTCTGGTGGAAGGCCTGAAATGTAAGAAGGAATAAAAAACACAAAAGTAGGGGGCGGCACTTGTGGCTCAGTGGGTAGGGTGCTTGCCCCATATACTGAGGGTGTTGGGTTTGAACCCGGCCCTGGCCAAACTGCAACAAAACATAGCCGGGCATTGTGGCGGGTGCCTGTAGTCCCAGCTACTTGGGAGGTTGAGGTAGGAGAATCACCTAAGCCCAGGAGTTGGAGGTTGCTGTGAGCTGTGATGCCACAGCACTCTGCCAAGGGTGACAAAGTGAAACTCTGTCTCAAAAACAAACAAAAAAACCCCCCAAACAAACAAAAAAACACACAAAAGTAGTAAGTATCTTAGTGAATCTAAACAATCAGTGATTTTTATGAAACAGTAAGCATGTTTCATAGGCTTTTAACAGTAAAATTGATACACAGAGGTTTCCAGAATAATTGGATATACATATAAAAAAATAAATTGGATGCCTTATACCATATAAAAAACAGTTCCAGATTGAAGAAAAACTTTTATGTAGAAGACAACCATCATATAAAGCTTTTACAAATATAAAAGAAGCGCATACTATTCATGATTTTCAGAGGAAAAGAATATTAAGACAATGTGATAACCGTGAAGAAAGGGAGTGATGCTTCAGCTACATTGTTTCAGACCTTATCTTTGTCAGAAAACTTTTAAAGGGAGTGAAACAATAAGCTTCAAAGTAGAGAAGGATTTGTGTAACATTTAACTGAGAAAAGACTCTTATCAAGAATATGTAAAGAACATGAACAAATAACTAGAAAAAGACTTCGAAGAGAGGAAAACTGGAAAGTTAAGTAAACAGAAAAGTCCAGGCTCCTTAGTATTAATGTGGAGATGTGCAAATTAAAACTAAGTCAGGTGTTAACTAGTTTGCATTAAAAAGTTTGTCAACTCCAAGGTGGTATTACCACTTTGGAAAGTAAATTTTGTATCACCTAGCATAGTTGAACATGTGCTTATTCTGTGACCCCACCGTTTATTTCCTATATATATTGGAAAATAAAGTAAATAATATACTCAAGAAAAACATAAGCAAGTGTGTATGAGAGACATTTGTAAGAATGTTCACAGCCGCACTTTTCATAATAGTCCCAAATTAGAAACAGCCTAAATATTCCTCAACTGGATAAATAAACTGTGGTATGGTCTTGCAGTGAAATGTCATTCCACAGAAACTAATGGACTACCGCTACCCACATGCATACACATACGTATCGTTAAAAAATCAAGTGAAAGAAGCAAACCACAGAAGGATAGGTGTGCTATGATTCTTTTACATGAAGTTTGGTAAGAACCCAAACTGAAAAATGCAACTGGGATAAATACTGGGATGTGACTGGCCTACTTTTTCCCCTTCCACTTCTGTATTTCCATAACTGTGTCGGACACCACCACTTGACCACATCACTTAAGATCTCAAAACTAATAAGTCTAAAATCAGTCTTTTGGCTTTTCCAGTTTCACTCAGTAGTCTCTTTATTTGTTCTTGGTTGATTTCCCTTGATTGACGTACGCTTTCATGTTTCCAGGTACTCCTTTTTTCTCTTGTTCCCTCCATCTCTTTTGCTTCACAGAACTGATAACCTCTTCCAGTGCAACCACAGTAGCCACACTGAATATGAATTCTTTCAAACCTACCTTTATAGAATAATGCTTATACTTTTAAAAAAGGAAATGTCTTATGTATAACACTGGTTTTACTCTAAAGCCAGTATAGTTTTTGCCACTCTGTACTTCTAACATTACTCTCTCGTAATATACTTTTCTCCAAGTTTCCCTTCTTAACTCTGATGGCTGTTGCGAGGCATTTTTCCTTCTTTTCCTTTCTTCTTTCCTTCCCCTTTAAAAAAAAGTTTATGTAGTCTTCCCTAAGGTGTTCTCTTTAGCTTGTATCTTTTTTTTTTCTTTTGAGGCAGTTTCATTATGTGGCCTTCAGTAGAGTGCCATGGCGTCACAGCTCAAAGAAACCTCAGACTCTTGTGCTCAAGCCATTCTCTTCCCTCAGCCTCCCAAGTAGCTGGATCTACAGGTGCCCACCACAATGCCTGGCTTTTTAGCTTGTATCTTTTTATCTCATTAATTTGTACATAAATGAGAATTTATATACTAGTAGCACAGTAAGTATGTTTTCTGCTTGAGTTAATATCACTATCCTTTCTAGCACACAGACTGGAATTTCTTCAATTCTTGCTGATTCCTTATTACCTTTATATACTGGTAGTTAGCAATTCTTTCCAGTGCTTCCTTTTCAAGTGTTTTTCTCCTTTTCTTTGACCTGGCCAGTTTCATTTGCCCACTCTGATGGTGTTCGGTGCAAAAATAAATTGATCTTATCTTTCTAGCCTTATTTCTAGCAGTAGATCCTTCATGAAACCTGTATGCCCAGCAAAATGGACTACTTACTCTTTCTTGAACTAGTTTTGTTCTTGTCCTTTCTTCCCACTATTCATTCCTTTCACCACATCTTGCATCTCCAACACCTTCTTTCTCTTCCTAGGCAGTAAAGCTCAGAAAGAGATACATCAACGAAAGTTCTCTGTTTTCAGGGTAAACTCTTAGCCTTAAAGATTTCCTTAGTATTGTATTTGTATTTTTTCTTATCCTTTTTTTCTGTCTTGCATTAGAATGAATTTCATTATCATATTTCTACTAATTAGTTTCTCTGTTCTTGGGGGTGAAGGCAGTATATTTATTTCTTCTTTGGAGCCTGGAATACAGCGTATTGCTTATGTGACTTAATGGGGAGAAAAATACAAACCAAAAATCACATTTTCTTTTCATTAACCTCTATAATTTGGGGGAGAGAGGATTCCTAAAACATTAAATTTTAGAGTTGAATGACCTTACACTAATTTATTCCAAGACCATAATCTTGAGAAAACTATACCTCCAGAATTTAAATGAATTCCACACTACCACATCGTTCAAGTAGTTCATGGTTTCTGGAATTTTTATTTTTAGAGATAAGCTCTTGCTTTGTTGCCCATGCTAGAGTACAGCAGCTATTTACAGGCCCAGTCACAGCGTACTGCAGCTTCAGTCTCTCCATTGAAATTTTTAAAACTTTTATTTCATCTTTCATAAGTAATGTAGGTATTCATTTGAGTACTTGAAAGAGTTTTAAGCCTTTCATTCTCCCTCAGGCCTACAGTATAAGTCTTCTGCTCTCTCCCAGGGCCTACAGCTGCCTGAGTTTGCCTTCAGTCCCCCGGGAGAGCAGGAATCGTAGGTGATCTGGGAGTGCTATAACCTAACTGGGTGTAAGTCCCTTAGAAGAATGGTGGCCTCCTTTTTTTTCCATAGAAATTCACCCTTCTATTCCCATTTCCCTTTTCTCCCTCCAAGAGGCTACCTGTCCTCTTATTCTATTTTACCGTTTGCTGCCCTTCTTCAGACCTTTGTGGCTGGTAGGAAATCTTATCTTGTTTTTTGTAAACTCTTTTACAACTTATATGTGGTCTGATGGTTATATCGTTTTAAGAAAAATACCATAAATAGGGTTGATTGTCTTTAGTTTTTATCTTGAGTTATCCATAAAATCTGAATTCCACCTAGACAGACTTGTTACTACTTTATCCTTCGTCTGTTCCTAGCACCTACTTGTTAGTTCTTTAATATCTTTTATGGATTGTAATGTGCTAAAGAGCGCATATTCGTTATTATTGTAAATAGGAGAATTAGAACAATAGACATTTTTCTTATAGAATAAAAAAACTTACTTTTTCTCAATATCAACCAGATGGCTAAGTGTGCCACTTTGGCAACTCAGATTGACATTTGTTGCTTTGCTTGTGTTTTCTGCTTTTGGAGTACTGCTTATTTTTAAATTGTCTGGATGAGCCCCTATCAGAACCCATTATTATAATGCATACACATGTTTTGCCAAATTTCCTAACATGAGTATTTATTTACAAACTTCTGAAAAGCAGCTGAAATGTTCTTTATAACAAAAGTAAAGATAGTACATTACAATGCTTGGGTGGTATATTTGTTACTTTCAAGAGCAATTTTAGACTAGAATTCAGTTGCCAATAATCTGGATTTAGATTTCATCCAACTGGACATACAGTTAATAACTCATCTTTTTCTTCCTGACTCATAGTTATTTGGGGGCATTTTCCAGAATATGGTGGCACTTTAGGGGTTTTTGAAGCACATAGGACTCTTTGCTTTAGTTAAGTAATAATATTTATTAAGTGTTTATGTATTTGGCCCTATATTAGGCAGTGAGGGGAAATACCAGAACGAATAAAGAGGATATATTTTTCATTAGGGAACCCACTGCATTAATTCTTTTCCTTGAGTTTCTGACACCAAGTAATTGAGTAGAATGCGATGGCTGATGAAGTTATATTGGTGATGAACCTTGAGGAGAATTTTTGTTTCTTTTTGATATTGTCCCTATTAATATTGTCTGAAAATAAAAACATAAAAACTATGTTCTTCAGAAATATTTTTTATTTGTGGTTCATAATTTTAAATTGTAAAAAGGCGGAGGAACTAAAGTTGGTTCAATACTTACCATATGCCAATTTCTTTCTTAATATGCATTATTTAATTTGTTTCTTCCAATACCCTGAAAGATGGTTAGAAATATCTCCATTTTACAGACGAAGAAACTAAGGGATCAGATGGATTGAAAAACTTTCTCTGGATCAGATGCTTGTAAGTGGAAAGGCAAATTTTGAATCCATGTCAGATCTGCATCAAAGTCCTCATTCTTCCCAGGCATCCTTGATTCTCCTGGGAAGATGATGCTTATGCCTTCAAAAGAGGAACCTGGGCCTCTTTGTGATATCAAAGGTGTTTTTTAATTTTTTTTGACCCAGAGAAAATTATTTTCTGAAATGTAGAACCGTATATGGTACTATCAGAAGTTTGTATATTTTCATATCCTAAGGGCAGAAAACTCCAAACAAAGGATTGATTGCCTCCAATTGTTGTTGTTTTAAAAGATCTATGCTAATATGACATATTCTTGCCAAACTAGACCCTTAAGTCATTCTAGCTATTTGACAGATTACTGTAGAAGACAGCAAATACTGTTTGGTTCACTGATTTTATTCAGAGAAACTAGACCTAATAAACTTATTTTTCAAGCATAGTCTATTTTAATATCTATATTATATAGATATATATCTATAGTAATAACTGTGAATTACTTCTATTAGTTTAAAAATACAGTACATGATGTAAAGGAAAATGACGTGTTATTAACATAAAAAATACCTTATCAACAGTATTGCAATTAGATAATTTATCTTCATAAAACTTCTTTGATTTCTCTTCATTAAGGGTCCTTATAGCTAAGCTGTGTAAAATAGGAAATATGGCTGTTATCCAGTGTTCTTAAGGAAACACAAGTGAAATAAAGCAAAGCAAATAATAAAAATAGGTTATATACCAGTTGTATTCCAGTGCCAATTTGGTACTTGATGAACACGAGTGGGATTGAGGCTGTCAGTCACTGACCCCAGAATAAATAGTACTGTAATTTCACAAAAAGCCTATATATTTTATATACCGTTGTATTAGTAACTGACAACATTTTAATCACATCCTTTGCATGTTATTTTCTTTATATTTGCTTCTTTTGATGTGTGCCTGTGACAAATGTATGTGGTGCATTCCCTGCATGCTTTCACATAGTTCCAGTGTCTCCCGTGGGGTGGGGACAAAGGTATTGCAGTAACCTTTTTAAGCTTTTCAATTGCTTGTCTCATAACTCTTTCTCTCATCACTGTGCCTTGTCCTTGATTGCTCTCACATTCACAAAGATTCATTGCTGTTCTATATTATTTTTTGTGGACATTGTGTGCATTTTAGGTGCTCGTTCTTAGGTTTTTGTCACAAGACTTGTCATGCCAAATCTTCCAGGAAATATTTTGTTCCTCATTGTTTTTTTTTTTTTTTTTTTTGAACAAAGTTGCAACAGTGGCTGTTTGTTTTCCCCCAAATCACATACAAATCACATTGTATGCTGCAACGTCAATGATGTTGAAGAAAACTGCCAGATCTGCTTTTATCACAGTATGAAAGTGGATTACATCTGGCTTATTATACGCCACCTTCGTATCTTTGCTGTGTAGAAAGCACTATAATTACTTTTTCTGTCTTTGGAACATAATTTGCTAATGTCACATAGGAAGAGAAGGCAAATTTTTACTGTACAAGATGGAAAGTTTCTTGTCGATGATGGCCTGTTTTCTAGAGGCAAATACCTTTTATCACTGCAAACAGTACCAACTGTGGTTATGTTCTTTTGAAGGAAGCTGAAAGCTCAGGCGATGGAGGTAAACTGATCCAAATGTTAAGTTCTGAACCAGTTCTTTTGCAGTCTCTAAGCCACTGAATGATTCTCTGATATCCCTGCATGTGGCTTCACCACAAAACAGTAGTTTGTAGAAGAATCACACAAAAGATTAACTGCAATGCCATACTTCCCTGGTTTAGATGGTATGTAACATCTGAATGGACAACACCGTGGAAAGACCCCAATTTCTCATCAGCAGTGATAGACCTATGAGGATTGTAGTAAAGTGAGAGCTTATATTGCAAACTTCTTGAAGTGGAATGGACTTAGGCTATGAGCTTCACATGTTGCAGCATCATCAACATATAGACATTTCAGTAGGAGTTGCATTGCGTGTTCTGAAAATGTAGCATGGCAAACTGGAAAATTCTCCTCACTGAAAAGATCTCAGATATTTATTTTGTCAGTACATACCACAATGTAGAAGAATTCCAATTAGTCCTAAGACATCTTTTATGAAATAGGCAAAATTTTGAGTGAATACGTCCTTACTTAACTCTTTGACTAGATGTGGTTTCTAGTTTTTAAACTTAATAATTACATCCATAGTTCCATCATCAAAAACAGTTAGAAAGCATCCAGTATAGTTTTGGGGTTCTGTTCCCAATTGTACTCCTTGAGTCCTCATAATATTAGCTGATTGTTGACACCCCTGATCCTTTATTGGCTGTGATTTCCATGTCATTCCTTATGGTGCCATCCATCATCTTAGCTGTAAGCTGCTCTGTTTTTACATCTGGGCGTGGTCTTTTTGTATTGGGGTCCACATTTTGCATTACTTCTTCTCCTTGATCATGGTCATCATTATCTTCTTCCTCTTCACTTTCTTCCTCAGAACAAATAATTTCACATTCCACCTCTACGGATTCTTTTTGTTCATTCTCAGGTGGAAATGCCCTCATCATTTCCTTCAAAATCTGACACTATCAGTTCTTCTGTATCTCGGGTACCAACAAATTATATTGCCTCTTCATGAGGGGAAAAAAGTAAATTATTGTTTGACATAAATGAATTTGTAGAATTATCAGATATTCTATATTTTTAGTCTTATGTATCTTGATCTTCACCAGACTCAAATACAGACATAACTACACTGTGAAAATCACTTAGGAAAAAATAGAGTCCTGGCTTGTTCTAGAAAAGAGACAAACTTTGTGCTGCCAGTAAGAAAAGTATTGAGAACTACTGATCCAAGAGTACTGATATGTGAAAGTGTCATGGACCATGGGCGGGTAGGTAAGGGTATGATAACAAAAGTCATAAATGGTGAAACTACGACTCTCTGCATAAACAAATATACAACAAAACCATGCTGGGGTCAGTCCCTAACCCCCCCATCCCACGGGTATGTGGCTTTGAAAAGGAACTTAATTTCTCTGTGGTTGTGGTATCATTTTTCTGGCTCTGTAGTCTTTGTTTTCACTGTATCAGGAAATAGTAAAAATGTGCATATCCATCAGTCTTCAAAGTTGAGATTGTACTTTCACAACTATTAAAACGAAAATAATCAGTACTACTGATTGAGCCTATTGATGTCATTTTGTAAGAAAATGTCATCCTCCCAAGACTGTGAGAAAATTTATACTCCCATGCACCTTCTAAATATCCTACCATAGTAACTAGGTATAGTGACATTTTTATTCCTTTTTATGTATTTGGTGTTGACAATATTGGTACCATATTTATATTGCCTCGCATGGAAATTGACAACCAAGGTAATTATAAATTAAGAAGATGCTTTTTTTTTTTAGAGACAGTCTCATTTTGTCGCTCTCGGTAGAGTGCTGTGGCATCACAGCTTACAGCAACCTCCAGCTCTTGGGCTTAGTCAATGTTCTTGCCTCAACCTCCCAAGTAGCTGAGACTACAGGCACCCACCACAATGCCTGGCTATTTTTCTTTTTTTGTTGCAGTTTGGCTGGGGCTGGGGCTGGGTTCGAACCCGCCACCCTCAGTATATGGGGCTGGCGGCGCCCTACTCACTGAGCCACAGGCACCACAACAAAGATTCTTACCCCATCTTTAGAAGGAAATGTAAAATCACTCATTTGTCTGTAAAGAATCTTTGGCAAAGGTGTTTTTAAAAAGAACATTACATTTCTAACTATTTTATTATTGTTAGCTAAGTACCTGAGAAGTATTTAACTCATGAGTAAAAGGAAGGAATTTTTAGCTGTCAAGAGAATGAGCATGTCTCATGAGTTGTAATCGTGGCATGGCAATTGGATGACAATTATCTCTTAGTGAATCAGGTTCATCTAAACCTAATTGCATATTATTTTGTTTATTCACTTCCTGATTCAATAATGAGCAGTCATAATATATATTAATGTAATAGGTAGCATATTTAATTTCATAGCTTGAAGAATATCTTTTTGATTAGTAAAGGTCTCAAGAAGTTGAAGACAAATGAAAATTCTTGTAGAATTCATCTTACCTAGTTTTTTTTTTTTTTCCTTTTTGAATTTGAAATGTCTATAAATGTCCTTATGTAATAAGAAAACCTTCGGTATATTTAAATATTTAGCCTGATACAACTTTTTGTTAGTTGGAAATAAGACAGGTTTTTAAAAGATGAATGTTTTTCAATATGTATTTTAAGTCCTTGCGTCTGGTAAGTATCATTGGTTTGCTATTTTGACTGTGAACTGTTTATATGAGCAAGAGAAAGGTTCTAGAACCAGACAGTACTAGGAACCAAAGATAGTTCAGAATCCCCCCACCTACAATCAAGTGAGCTATGTTTATACTATATAATCGGGAAGAACAGGAAATTCCTTACAAAGATTACCTGATTGGTGCTCTTTGGTGTTTGCTTTATTTAGGCATAATTTGGCTTATTTCAGCTTGGGATTGGCTGATTTGTGAACATATAATAATGCAGTTGCTTCATTTATGTTGACTTGTGTTACCTATTTCATTTTGCATAACCACGAAACGTAACATTTCATAGTTGACAGAAAACTTAGATGTGTACATAGCTTGTAGTAAAAAGTAAAGTGTAAAAAGTACTGTCATGAAAAGTATAGTAAAATTTTACGAAAAGTACCACTTTCTGGCCTTACATGATGGCTTATATTTGAACACTTGGAGGTAGTAGAAAAGGGCATTTTCCATATGGGGAACAAAGGCATAAAGTGTAATATGTTTAAGAAATAAAAAGTATTGCAGCTAAATAGGCTTTGTTCTAGAGGCCAGAAGACAATTAACATCTCTTGCACACCTACTTGCAACAGGATGGATTTGAATGGAGTAAAATTAGGGAGATTAGTTATGAAGTAGTTTAAAGAAGAAATGAGCTTAAAATAGGACAGTATCTATGGAAATAGAAAAGATGATTTACCAAGACATGAGAGTAAAGTCAATACAGTTTGGCAACTGATTAGGTTAATTAAAGAATATCTGAGTATCTGCTGTGCAATTCTGGGATCCCAACTGTGAACAAAACACATGTGCTCTTTGCCCTTATAGATGATTTAGTCCAGTGAGGAACTCAGACATTTTCAATACAGAGTAATGGATTTGCTTCCATGAAGGAAGGCCACATGTGCCTTGGGAGTGAATGCATTGACAACTGAACTTGAAACTTTGAGGATGAATAGGTCTTGACCAGGAAAAAGTGTGTTATAATAAAAACAAACAAACCAGAAAACCTCCATGTTGTTATGACAGCGAGAGATGTCATAACAGAAAACCTCCATGTTGTTATGGCAGTGAGAGATTGTTGTACTTTTAGAGGAGTTCACTGTGGCTAGATCCTGGGATTGAAGAGGGAGAAGAATCTAGTAAGAGAGGAGCCCAGGGTCAAGTTATCCAGAGTCCTGGAGTCCCTGGAATCCCCTCATTCTTGGTCCAGGCCCTAATGAGACTTTGGCTTTATCTTATGAACATCTGGGAACCACAGTGTGAATTTCAGCAAGGGAGATTACGGATTAAAACTGCATGTTAGAAGGATTATGTTAGCTAAGAATATCTTTATAACTAAGGCAGAAACTTAAGTAAAAGACAAAGAAAATGATCCAGAGAAGTTCAGCATTTGCAAGGGTAGGAAATATAGCTGGATCTCGCAAAGGTTTGGAACCAAACATGTTATCAGTTAGTATTAGGTACTTCCTCCTCTCTACCATCACATAGTGTCCTGTTTCTCAAGTCAGCTTCATTATTCTTTCTGTGTATACTGGCTTATCTGCTTGTCTAACTCATAGCTTCTGAGTTTCTCTCCCACTTCCAAATCCCCCTGAAGAGTCTGATTGACTCCTTAAGTTCTATCCTTGTTCTAATTAGTTGTACCTAGTAGGGCAGGGTCATATAGTGTAAACGTAACTGCTTCAGAGCCTGCCCTTCTTTTTTTTTTTTTTATTAAATCATAAAGAGGTAGGTCATGTATATATTAATGCATTTAGGGGGTACATTGTGCCGATTTCATATACAATTTGGAATGCTTACATCATACTGGTTAATATATCCCTCACCTTATTTACTTAATTATTGTGTTAAGACATTTATATTCTATACTTAATACCCTTCTTATGGTTAAAGGGATGCAGTGAGTTGTGGAGCTTGGCAGATTTCTCAGAACCAGCTTCAGAATATTACTCTGGCTGCAGAGTGTGGCATTGAGGGCAGAAGATTATATTAGGAGGATATAGTAATCCCTACAGTAGATAATGTTGGCCTGAGTTAGGATGGTGAGTAAGAAGATGACATACATGTGGTAGACTAAAAATTTAATCTCCAGAAGTACATGCTAGCTTGAATGTGGGAGGATAAAGAGGTCAAGGATAATGTCTATACTGGCTTGAATACCTCAGTGGTTGATGTACAGTCCCTAAGCTGGAAGATTATAGAAGCAGATTTGGTGGAGACTGAGGGAAGTGAAGAATTCACATATATATTCTGCACATTTACAGATTGAGGTAGTTTTCAGATACCTAAGTGAAGATCTTTGCCTTTGAATGTATGCATCTAGAGCAGAAGAAAAAGCTCAGTAGATAAATATTTGAAATTCTTTAGTTTTAGGTGATAACTGAAGCCGTGAGAGTAGACCCTGGGAGAGTATAACAAGAGAAGAGGGCCAGGACAGCCCTTAAGCAAATCATGTTGTAGTAGGAAAAGAGTCTGTAAAGGAGACTGGGAAGGAACAGAAGCGTGTGAATCAGGAGTATGCAGTGTTTTGAGGAAGCTAAGGAAAGTGTTAGGAACCTAAGGCAGGAGAATGTGGTCAACAGTGTCAGGTGCTACAGAGCAGAGTCAATTTCTGTTGAGTTCAGAAGCAAGGATGATGACCTTGGTAAGAGAGTTTAATGGGATTGGTGAATAGAGGCTAGACAGTGGCTGGATCTCAAAGCTTCAAGTTCAGTTGTCAATGCATTCACTCTCAAAAGGGAAGTGGGAAGTGAAGAGATCAAAATAGCAAATATAAACTGTGCTTAAGCAATTTGGCTGTGATGGGGAAGAGAGAGATGAGCCAGTGGCTAGAGATGGTTATGACAGTGAAGTAAAGTTTTTAAGTATGTATATTTTTAAAAATAGCGAAGTCTTGCTTTTATCATATTGGAGTGGTAGGAGAAAGTGATAATCAGTTGAGTAAGGTAAGAGTTATTCAGAGCAAAAAATAAGTATGTGGAAATTGTTTTAGTGGATGGAAGTCGAGATATTTCCTGATTTTTATTTTCTCTACGATTATCTGAAATTAAAGTAGGATTGAAGATTTAAGTAGCAGGGCAACTGTTTGGAATAGATACTGTAGAAATTAGACATGATAACTGACTAGAGTAATTAGGACTTTTTCCCTGGCTTCATTTGGAAGCCTTGATTTAAAAAGCAGCACCAATATGCACCATTGTTTGTTTTATTCATCAGTCTAGTTATAGGCTCAAAAGGAAGAAACAACTAGTTTGGCCCATGCTGTGCTACGCCTCAGGTTGGTGCATCAGGAGAGAGGAAGGCAGAGATTTTAGCAGTATGGCCATCTAACAAATGACCACAGAATATACACTGTGAAAGGAAAGAAGTATAAAAGCAAAAGAGGACTAATGGGAAAGTGATTTGGTAAAAGCCTGTGGTCTTTATTTGTAAAGAGTAAGGTGAGAAACTTAGTTTAAGAGGCTGATCCTAAAATGAGGGTGACACTAAAGGAAAATGAACCAGTAGCTTCTTGACTATTTCCTACCTGTGTTGGAAGTGTATCATTGCCAATAAAAGAAAAAGACATGGAAGGGCAAGTTAGTTTCAGAGGGAAGAAAAGTTGGGATTTTCCCTATTTCTAATTTGAATACCTATGGAACATTCATACTGACATGACCAAGGGGCAATAGAAAGTATAGGAGAGAGATCAAGATTGAAGCCATGACTTTACCAAGAAATACAAAGTAGTAAGTACTATGTACATTTAAGGAGTGAGAGAAGTTGAAGTAATCAGAAAAAATGTACGTGTAAGCTTTTTGCAATCTGTGAAGAAAAGAGAGGATAAAAGGGTTGACTGAGCAAGCCACAGGATATGTGGATTTGTGAGGGCCTCTCGTAGGAGTGGGAAGCTGTGCCTTCAAGGCCACAGGTAGCCCTCCAGATTCTCAAGTGCAACCCTGAATCCAAACTTAACCTCTTTTATTAAAAGGATTTGTTCTATAAAATTTGGATTCGGTCAAAAGGCTGAACTCAAGTGATTTTTTGGCAGTATGTTTATTGCCAGTGAATGGTGTATATTATATGTGATTTTTATTATGAAATATCTCCCCAGTCTCCTGGCATTTAAAAATATAATTTTCATTAGCTTCTTTATAAAAAAAATTTTAGTAATATTTTGGCTGTCTGAGATGAAATCTACCAGTCATTTAATTTCTTAATGTCTTAGGAGTATCATAGGTATAATTCTTTTTGAATATTTAGGACCATTTTTTCTTATACCTACTGCTTTCTGTGTACTTTATTGTTTGAGGCCTTTTTCCTCTTTGTCTTTTGTTGCATCGAGTCATTTGGAATAATGATTTGGTGCAAAGATCTTTTTCTCTCAGAATACTTCACTGTGTTTTAGTTTAAAATTGTTGGAAGCCCCTTTAGGTATATCTGAGGATTTAGAGGGGAAATACAACCTTAGTAGCATGTACTGTATTCTCACAACATAGAATACTTTTGTGACCTCTGGTCACTGAAATATTTGGGGATTTCTCCAGGAGACACCAGTGGAGTATCCTCTAATTCAGTTCAATTTTGACACTTTTCTATCTGGGAATAGCATCAGATCCCACAGATTGAGGCTCAGTCTTACAAGACTGCCCTCCCCCCCTTCAGATGCCTATCATAAACATAGGTTATGGCCTTGCTTCTGACTAATCACCTATAAATTGGGGTCCCCACCATTCTTTTCTTTGGTTAATGTGTTAGAGTGGTCAATGGAACTCAGGGAAACACTTCACTTACATTTACCCATTTATTGTATAAAGGATATTGGAAAGAATATAGAATATGAGGTCAGATAATTAAGTTCAGGATCTCATCCTAGAAAAAGTGCTATATGCCTCATTGCTGAACATTACTGTGGTCACCTTGAATTACTCCCCTTGGGAAGCTATGCATAAATGCCACAAGCCCCACCCTTCAAAGAACTTTTTCTAGGATGAGTTCACAAACTTAGACAATTGTCAGACCTCATATGATGACAGCTCTGATTGCCATTCCAGAAAAAAAGTTCCAAAATTGCTTTGAAGAGTGGACTAGGCACTGGCATCAGTGCGTAGCTTCTGAAGGGGGAGTACATTGAAGATGACTGTAGTGATACTCAGCAACTAGATATATAGCACTTTTTCTAGGATGAGTTCTTGAACTTAATTATCTGACCTTGTATAGATGAACACCCCGATGGAAGAGATGCATAGGGTGAGGTATGGGAAAGGGGCACTGAGCTTCCAAGTGCTTTTTAGGTGTGCCACCCTCCAGGAATGTGCATTTGTTTAACTATCTGGAAGCCCCTAGAACTGTCTACTCTTTTCGGAGTTTTGTGAAAGCGTCATATAGGCATGATTGGATTGGCCATTAGTTTATCAACTTGACCTTTCCACCTTTAGCTCCTCTTCTCTCCTGGAGGTGGGGGGATCTAGATTTTTAGCCCTCTGATAACATGGTTGGTTTCCCTGTCATCAGTCAACTACTAGCATACAAAAAATACATTTACTGCTTTGGAGACTTCAAGGAAACTGGACAAGACCAAATATGCGTTTCACTATATCACAATACAAATAAGTACTTGTGTTGAGTTGGCACTATTGATATTCATGAATCAAAAAATCAAAACAACAAAAAATTAAGCCATTTTTGCATTTCTGCCACTTTGCATGGTAAATACTCATATTTAAATTGCCTCTAAAATATTTCATGAGTTTTTCCCATATTCGCATATGTAGTAATTGAACTAGTATGGAAAGTCTGAAATCTCTTTTAGGGAGGGAGAAAAAGGATTATATTGGATATACAAAATATCTGCTATAGATTTACACAGAAGAAAAAAAAGCTTTGTTTTTAGCTTGTGGTCTTTGTTATAACTTCATGGTAGTGAAAAAGATTTTTTTCTTTAATGTTATAGGCCTTATCTTGTGAAGGGCAACTTGAAGATGAGATAGAGCATAAAGGTGAAGCTATTTCTGAGGGATTGATACAGGTTTGTAGCTGGACAATTAAACTTGATACTGTTCTTGAAAGTTTTCAACTTAGATTTGTCATATTTGGTTATCACAAATGGAAATACTGTTTGTTACCCCATCTTGTTGAGCTCTTAGATTCTGAAATGGGATGTAATTTGCTCTAAAACTCAGTGGATATTTTTTGTTTGTTTTTTGTTTTCCTGTTGGTAGTAGGCCCATTCAATTACAGAAAACTATTTGTTACAGAATCAATTTGTTTTTAACACTTACTTAGTTAAAAAATCCTTTTTTAAAAATTTTAATTTTTTATTAAATCATAGCTATGTACATTAGTGCAATCATGGGGTACAGTGTGTGGGCTTCACACACAATCTGAAATATTTTTATCCAACCGTTTGACATAAACTTCATGGGATTTTCTCATTTATTGTGTGAAAACATTTGTATTCTGCGTTTAGTAGGTTTCACCTGTCCCTTCTAAGATGCACCATAAGTGTGATCCCACCATTTACCCTCTCTCCACCCATCCTCCCCCTCCCCTTCCCTCCCTTACCCCTTTCCCCGTCTTCTTGTGCTATAAGTAAACCTACCTTCTTGATTTAGTATGTTACACCAAGTCAGTCATGGCCTCCAACTTTCAGCTCTTTATTAATTTTGGTAAGAATAAGAAACATGGATCCCTAGTGATAAAATTTAATAGATGTTAAAACAAACACCTAGTTTGATCTCCCTCACTGAATGACTATTTCAGCTT
>CAUYRH010043991.1:0-21135 GCA_963574655.1 Perodicticus potto
TTTTTGAGACAGAGCCTCAAGCTGTCACCCTGGATAGAGTGCCATGGCATCACAGCTCACAGCAACCTCCAATTCCTGGGCTCAAGTGAGTCTCCTGCCTCTGCCTCCCAAGTAGCTGGGACTACAGGTGCCCGCCACAACACCCGGCCATTTTTTGGTTGCAGCCGTCATTGTTGTTTGGCGGGCCCAGACTGGATTCAAACCCACCAGCTCAGGTGTACGTGGCTGGCGCCTTAGCCCGTTGAGCCACAGGTGCCAAGCCAACTAACAGGGTCTTTGCACTGCAAACAAAACAAAACAACAACAACAAAAAGCCCTGACCCATAAACAAGGTTGCGGCGTGGCTGGCACTGAGGTCCTTTAGAGGGTTTAAATGAAACTTATTTCTACCCTAAAATGTCAAGGGGCTGGGCACAGTGGCTCATGCCTGTAATTCTAGCACTCTGACAGGCCAAGGCAGGTGGATTGCTTGAGTTCAGGAATGCAAGACCAGCCTGAGCAAGAGCGAGATCCCATCTCTAATAAAAATAGAAAAACTGGCTGTGCGTTGTATGGCAGGTGCCTGAAGTCCCAGTTACTCAGGGGGCTGAGGTACAAAGATCTTTTGAGCACAAGAGTTTGAGGTTTCTGTGAGTTATGATGGTACTATGCCTTCTACCCAGGGGGATAGAGTGAGACTCTGTCTGGGAAAAAAAAAAAAGTAACAAGGGCTCTTAAAAGCATCTATTTCCGGCTTGGCACCCATAGCACAGAGATTATGGCGCTGGCCACATTCACCGAGGCTGGAGGGTTTGAACCCAGCCCAGGCCAGCTAAACAACAATGACAACTACAACCAAAAATAGCCTGGTGTTGTGGGCGACGCCTGTAGTCCCAGCTACTTGGGAGGCTGAAGGCAAGAGAATCACTTAATGGTTCAGCGCCTGGAGCACAGTGGTTACAGTGCCCGCCACATACACCAAGAGTGGAGGGTTCAAATCCAGCCCAGGCCAGCTAAACAACGACAATGCAACAACAACAAAAGTAGCCAGGCATTGTGGTGGACACCTGTAAGCCCAGCTACTTGGGAGTATAAGGCAAGAGAATCGCTTAAGCCCAAGAGTTTGAGGTTCCTGTGAGCTGTGACACCATAGCACTTTACCAAGGGTGACAAAGTGAGACTCTGTCTCAAAGAAAAAACAAAAACCATCTATTTCCCATCCAGTGACCAAGCACCACCTGACTCCCACAGTGTAAAGAAAGTTCCCAGAGGCAAAGTGCCCTCTTCCAGGGGCACGTGAGTGCTGAGGTTTCCCGGGGTGGGGGGGGAGGGAGAACCTATCAAGGAGGGGCAGAGGACTGGCCACTTTGATCATCCCTCTCCCATAATATATACTTTTGAGTATATCACTCAAATTTCTGTTTTAATTCCTGCCATTTCCTAAACACTTGGAGTCGTCCCCAAACTCACTGGCTTTCTTTCCCCAGCAGACACAGCGGTACTGCTCTGGTAGCAGTAAGGATTCATGGAAAGAGCAAACGCAAAGTCAAATCGGAGAGCTGTGCTTGGGTGAGGTGATAGCATTAGGAAAGGAAGTATCCCACATTTCCAGAAAAACCAGGTCCCCAGTGTGAATGATCTTAATAGTTTCAGTTCCACACAAACTCTCCCCAAATGGGAAATGTGAAGAAAGGGCTGAAGATGCACAGGGAAAGCTCAGGCAGCAGTGAGCAGAGTTTGGGTTCCACTTACTGGGGTCCTGGAGGAGCTGGGCTGCGATGGAGACGCGGCGCCGCTCGCCACTGGAAATGCCTCCCCGATTGTAGTTGCCAATCAGTCGGTCTGCCACGTGGCTGAGACTCAGCTCCGCCATGACGGCCTCCACCTACAGGAGACACAAACTCCAGGAAGGCCGGACTTGCTGGGGCTGCTATTCCAATGCAGGGGCTGGGGATGACTTGGGAGAGGGGAACACACTTCCAGACTCACCATATCCTGGGGAAAGCAAGCCTTTGATAATAATACGATCCAATTTGGTTTAAATCATAATATAATACGTGTGCCGGATTTCAATAAATAATGTGAATTTTTTTAACACCCTAAAGAAACAATGATACTTGTTTCTAAGAAATTCACCGGGAAACAAAGGATTCTGCAGTGAACTCCTGTTTTCAGATGCCACAGTCAGTGTAGCCCATACAGAAAAATCCCCCACCGCAGTAGTTACATATGGCTTATTTTTATAAGTGTTTGGGCTTTGAAACTTTACTATAATAAATGGTTTGTATGTTTAAGAAATCCAATGTGATTTGAACTGAACCATATTTCCCCTAGGTAACCCAAATGAGTCCTGCAGTCCCAAGCGGCCCCATCTCAGCGTGATTTTTGCATCAAAGAAATATAACCCAACTATCAAAAGCAATTAAAAATAATTACAATATTTACTTGATTTCTTTAAGGACTTTAGAGGGGACTCAGTTTATCACGCACAGCCACGCTTAAAATTCCCTTTCCTCTAATATCCTCACTCTCTTCACACCTTGCAGCTCCCATCTCCTTCCTCCTCATTCTCAACTCTCCCACATCATAACAGCTAGAAAAAAACTCTTTATTGACTTTCTAACCAAGAAGCTTAGCCCTTTCCCGCCTTCTCCCTCTTTCCTTCCTCAGCTTATCTCCTGAGGACCTGTTCAAAAGTCTCTATTTTTAGTCCTTCCTTACTGACTCTCCAGATCTGCACAGAGCCCTTGGGGAAAGCAGATGGAAAGACACCGAGAATACTTATATGATGGTGAGTTTTGCTCCCAAACACCTGTAATGAGATTGTGTTACTTTTATAATGAAAACAGAAATAAAACCATTGCATCAGAAAACAATAGCAGGGCGGCGCCTGTGGCTCATTGAGTAGGCACCGGCCCCATATACAGAAGGTGGCGGGTTCAAACCCGGCTGGGCTAAACTGCAACAAAAAAGTAGCCAGAAGTTGTGGTGGCGCCTGTAGTCCCAGCTACGCAGAAGGCTGAGGCGGGAGAATCACCTAAGCCCAGGAGCTGGAGGTTGCTGTGAGCTGTGTGACACCACGGCACTCTGCCGAGGGCGACAAAGCGAGACTCTGTTTCTAAAAAAAAAAAAAAAGGCAACAAATGAGATTGGAATAAAAGAGGATGGTTTATGGAACCAAGTTCCAGAGAAGAAGGGTGGGATTAACAGCATGGATGAAGATTTGACCAAAAGAAGGGACATATCTGAAATCGATATGAAGGAAGAATCAGAAGGTTAAAATGCATTAGTGAATGACTACGATATGTTCCGGAAAAAAGAAGGGTCTCCTCTTGCCGTCAGAGTAGAAGCATCCCAGGATTGAGCTTTGCCTGACCAGGTCCGAGTTCTGTGCCCTCCAGGCAGCGTAGATTTCCGAGCCACCTCCTCCCCTCTGAGCAGCATCAAGAAAGGAGTAAGCTCGCCCCTCCTGACTCAGAAGGGGAGGACGGAGAAGACATTGACCTAATTTGTCTCAGATGTTTCATGTCCCAGCAGGAAGCCTCTCCCATATTTTGTAGACACTGTTGGAAACGGGATTCACAGACTCTTGGACGAGCCCACTGGGATCATCGAGTCCAACCTTCTTTGTTTTGTGCTTTCACATAATCTGACCTATTCCTCACGTCAACCCCAGGGGAGATGAATTATTATTATCTTTACTACACGGGAAAAACAGGCCCTCTGAGAGGTGCATTACTGCCCAAGGCCCTGCTGTTATCAAGCGGCAGAGCCAGGGCTGAGGGTAGGACGGACGGGCGCTCTCAGCGGCTCCGTCAAGTACGGGGCTGAGCCAGATCCCCGTAGACACAGCCTGCTCACTTGGTCATGTTTTATTTTCAGGCTCTTCCAAGGACAGAAGCAAATCTGCCATGCTGTCTCCTCTATTAAATTGTCAGAACTTTATACCCTGTGGACTGGATTTGCTCTGAAAGGACTCTCAAGCAGGGGGAGGTCTGTGCTAGCAACTTTTACAGGACATTTAGAGACTGCCTGGGCCACAGAGAGAAACCATTCACTGGGGGGGGCGGAAGTCTGCCATCAATCCATTCCAAAGTACCCATGAATTTTCCAAATATTTATGCAAATATGTGCATTTTCTGGGGGAGGGCCCAGTAGCTTTCTCAGATTCTCTCCGTGGAGATACGTGCGTGAATGAGTCACTAATTCAGAAGACTATTCATGACTTCGTATCTCCCACCCAAATACCAATAGGGTCTTGTCTCCGCTACAGGAAATAGAAATATAAAAGCAAGCAGAGAGAAGCCTGCAGAGGGGCTGTGGGGCCTGGCTCCTCCCCTGCCACTCATGGTTGGGCCACCGCGTGAACATGGCTGTGCACACCAAGCCCCCCCCACAGGCTGAGCTCCCGTATCACACCCCTCTTCTCAGACCGCCTGGGGGGGTCAGGGAGGCCTGATGGAGTTCCCGCCCGAGCTCTGCTATTCTTAGATATCTGATCTTAAACTCTTTCGGGTAGCACTTTCTTATTCTGCAAGATGGAGATTAGGACTCCCCGTGGGGTTGATGTCAGAAGGAAACCAGCCAGATTTGAGAACACAGAGTATATAATCTTGAGAAGTAGCAAGAACCTCGCGATATCTTCTGACTCTAAAGTAACGTTCAGGCAAGAAACAGAGGCAGGCCGCTCTCTTTGAGGCCAATGGTCCTTCTCGAGGGCCAGGCCTCTTGCTAAGACTCCTCTAGAGTGAAATCTACACCCTGAATTGTCTAGGATTCTCAAAAAAGAAAGACTACTGTCTACTACCCTAGGGCACCCCAACACATAAGCGGCTCCCAGGAAGCTGTGCCCCACTGAAGATGGCACGCCTGTCATTTGTTCCCTGGATGCTCCCAGAAGTGAGGCAATGTTTCCAGGCAAGGTCCCAACTTTGCCTGTGCCGACTGTGCCCCTGTACATTAAGATTAGACTCTAGAAGGAGCTGACAATTCAAGTTTCTTCCTTAAGTAACTTAATCCAGTTTGGATGAGGCACATTGAAGATGCCTCAAAACAAGTTGAAATATTAGTGGGGAAAATAATCACGACTGCGAAAACGTGGAGCTTGTAGAATAGCACTGTTCCCACAGAAAGACAACGCAAGCTGTATACAGGATTAAACATTTTCATGGCAATAGTTTAACAAGTAAAACAAAAGAAATTAATTTTAATAATATTGTTTACAGTCAAACTAATTTTTTCGACCTGTATTCAGTATTTTTTTTTTTTTTTGAGACAGAGTTTCATTGTCACCCTCAGTAGAGTACTGTGGCCTCGCAGCTCACAGCAACCTCAAACACTTGGGCTCAAGCAATTCTCCTGGCTCAGCCTCCCAAGTAGTTGGGTCTACAGGCGCCCACCACAACGACCCGCTATTTTTTGGTTGTAGTTGTCACTGTTTGGCAGGCCCGGGCTGGATTCAAACCCGCCAGCTCCGGTGTATGTGGCCATCGCCCTGGCCGCTTGAGCTGCAGGCGCAGACCCTGTATTCAGTATTTTTAACATTACCTACAGCCAAACTATCTTTTTGACTTGTATTCAGTATTTGTAAAAATTCGTAATGAGCTATTTCACACTCTGTTTTTTCAGACTCAATGTCTGAAATCCAGTGTGTATCCTGCACCCATAGCGCGTCTTACTTGGGACTACTCACATTTCAAGCCCTCAAAAGGCCCCTGTAGCGGGAAAGGCGGGGAGGAAGACGGGGTGCAGAGCCACCCGCGCTGCACCCACCTTCTTCTGGAAGAAGCCCGGGGGGCCGCGGCGGACGGCCAGCAGTGCGGTGTAGCGCAGCGTCTCTCGCACGGTCAGGCTGCTCAGCAGCGTGTCGCTCTGCGGGACAGGGGCCGTCAGCGTCGCCCCAGCCCCTGGGCAGGAAGGCAGGGCAGGGCTGGAGGGACGTGCCCACCTGCAGGACGTAGGAGAAGCAGTCCTGGAACTGCTCTCGGCGCAGGGCCTGGCCGTTCACATACACCTCCCCGAGCAAGGTCCCCGTGCGCTGCAGCCGCCCTGACATGGCATCCAGCAGCGTGGTCTTCCCAGAGCCTGCGGGGCGACAAGAGGAGGCCCTGGTGGCGTCCCTCCGATGACCCTCCCGAGACCCAGTGTGGAGACGTGCCCTCGAGGTCCAGCCCTGGTTTGTTCTCCCCTTAACCTCGTGGGTCGAACTCTGATGGCACAAACTAGTCTCTGGATTACTCCCTGACCCAGAGGTGGGCTGGGAGGCCTTTCGCTCATCCAAGTCGAGGCTGAAGATGCTTTGTCTGCTTATTTGCTGTTAAAACCGTTTGGGTTTCCAAAATACTATAGGATCAGAGTAAAAGGAAAGCCAGGGCTCTTGGAAAGATGTCCTAGGACATCTGAATTTCCTTTTGTGGTCCCCGGGGTCATCTGGTTGTAGCTGGATATGAATGACATTGCCTAGAGCTGGGCTAACGCAGTGTGTTCTGAGCATGGGCAGCATCAGCATCCTGAGACCCCGTGAGAAATGCAGTCCAAGGCCCACCCCAGGCCTGCTGAGCTGAGTTTGAGCCGGCTGGCTTTGGAGTGAGCCACGGTGGCCACAGCCTGCACTGAGAGCTCTGGGCATTTTTGTTACTAAAAACCTTCCCATGGAGGATTTGTAGGGAATCAAATGTTCAGTGCTTGAGGTGACTGGAGGACGATGTTTTCACTGGTTTGCTTTTTTCTAGTGTTAGAGGCTCGGTGATGCCTTTAGGATAAGAAAACAGCAGGCTCCTCGCAGTCTGACTGGACACAATTTTACACCGGCCCAGAGCACAGAGGGGCGGCACAGACTTTCTCAGGCCTTTTGTTGTTTTAAGCTACTAAGTTTTGGGATACTTTTTACTTTTTTTACATAGAAATAGATAACTAATTCAGTTTTTTAAACATAGGTCAAATATTTATTAACTCATTAATGAGAGAACTAGCCAGATGACAAAGCTCATCCAAAAAAGGATATGAGAAATGTGTATGTGTATATGTGTATAATCAGAGGAGAAAGGAAGGTTGGAATCAGGTAGCAAAGTTAGACACAAAAACGATTAATTCCCTACATGGCAATAAAACCATGATATTTGGGGTTATCTTCTCTACTAAGAGCAAAATCATTTGTAGCTAAATAATCTGCAAGGAAACACCTCTTCCAGAGTCTTGGCCTTAATCAAAAGCAAGTAGTGAGTCAGTATAAGTTGGCTCTCCCCTGGAGTGCGGGGTGGCTCTAGATAAGCCTAGACCACGCTCCAATGGGATTTTGAGCACCTAAGTCATCTTTTGCCTAAGTAATAAAGATTTGAAGACAATGTTGCTTCAGATAAGACACCCAATGAAATCATGTCATTTTATGAAACACTGTAAGTAATTCATGGAATTATTTGTTTACTCATTTAGTCAAAAAAAAAAAGATTTACTAAGTATCTACTATGTGACTGACCCTATTTTAGGTGTTAAGGACATAACAGGAAAAAAAAAAAAAAAAGACACAATGGCCCATGCCTATAATCCTAGCACTCTGGGAGACTGAGGTGAGAATATCACTTGAGGCCAGGGGTTTAAGACCAAGCTGAGCAAAAGTGAGACCCCCCCCATCTCTACAAAAATAGAAAAATTAGCCTGGTGATGCATGCCTATAGTCCCAGCTATGCAGGAGGCTGAGACAGGTGGATTCCTTGAGACCAGGAGTTTGAGTTGCAGTGAGCTATGATGACACCACTGCACCCTAACTAGGGTGACAGAGTAAGATTATGTCTCAAAAAAAAAAAAAAAAGCCCTTGCTTTTATGGAACTTGTGTTCCTCTGTGGATTCATGTTCAGTATAAAGGGTAAATGTTGTTATAAAACTGTGACGAGGTATATTATCAGAAACGAGCCTATACCCCTAGATCAAGAGCTTCTCCCACTGTCCTGCTGGGATGTGCATGAAGCATAACACTGGTCTGAGGGACACAGCTCTGAGACAGTGGAATTCAATTCCCTGTCTTTCTTAGAAGTGGAACACACTTCTGAGAAGGGTGTTACATGCCACACTGTTTAATTCTACATAAGGACTGCAATAAGGGATGAATTATTATAGGGACAGCTCAGCTTCTTTTCTTTTTAAAGGAATACATTTTATTTAGCAAAAGAAAAATCAGAATGACCCCCTGGATGTTATGGTATATATGTATACATAGTGAGAAATCATTTAAGAAATGTAAGAAATGTAAATTGGAGCTGACAGGAAATCTCAGAAAAGTATAGCAGTTTTATTTGGTGCTATGGTCTAATTTATTAGTATTAGGAGTTGGGCATATTAAGAGGTAGTATTGGGAGGTGATTAGGTTTGGGAGGGGCCTCATGATTGGGCTGAGTGTCCTAATAAAAGGGGGCTCAAGAGAGACCCCTGGGCTCGGCGCCTGTGGCTCAACGGGCTAAGGCGCCAGCCACGTACACCTGAGCTGGCGGGTTCGAATCCAGCCCAGGCCCGCCAAACAACAATGACAACTGCAACCAAAAAATGGCCGGCGTTGTGGCGGGCACCTGTAGTCCCAGCTACTTGGGAGGCAGAGGCAGGAGACTCACTTAAGCCCAGGAATTGGAGGTTGCTGTGAGCTGTGATGCCACATCACTCTATCCAGGGCGACAGCTTGAGGTTTTGTCTCAAAAAAAAAAAAAAAAAAGAGCGAGAGACCCCTGCCCCCTTCTGCCATGTGAGGTTAGGGTGAGAAAATAGCAAGCTATGAGACACCAAATCTGCCATCACCTTGATCTTGGGCTTCCCAGCCTCTAGAACTGTGAGAAATAAATTTCTATTGTTAATAAGCCACCCAGTTTATGGTATTTTGTTTTAGCTGCCCATATGAATTAAAATAGCCTGAGAATTCCTTTTGGTTTAATCTTAACAAGTACTATTGCCAAACAGTTATGTACCTGCTATAGCAGGTGAATGGCCATGGATTTAACTCCCTGGGTCTAAAGAGGCTGATGCTGCCTATATTTTTTTGAGGCAGGGTTTCACTCTGTTGGCCAGGATAGAGTGCAGTGGCACTATCATAGCTCATTGTAACTTCTGATTCTTGGACTCAAACAGTCGTCTCTCCTGAGCCTCTCAAGTAGCTAGAACTACAGGTGCATGCCACCATGCCTGGATCATCATCATCATCATCATCATTATGTGTAGAGACAGAGTCTTGCTATGTTGCCCAGGCTGATCCCAAACTCTTGGCCTCAAATGATCCTCCTGCCTCAGCCTCCCAAAGTGCTGGGATTATAAAGCCACTATACCCAGCCCCTACCCACATTTTATCATAGACTTAAATTTCCCATCTTAATTGAAGAGAGTAGTACAAGTAGAGCTTGGGTGGCAATAAATGTCAACAATTTTCAAGCAAAAGCTCCATTGAGAGTCTTTTAACCTTAAAATGTGCAGGGTAACCCAGTGTAGTGGACACTATGCCATGCTACACAGATCCCCTCTTCAGGGTCACTGCATCCATTCCCCAGCTGCTAAGGATTCACAGCTGTGACCCTCCCGTGCCCTCAGCCACAAGTAGCTGCCTCACCAAAGGCTGTACCCTGGTCCACAGCAATGACCAGCTGAAGTAGGGACACAAAGACAAATACTGAGTGAAGGCTCTATGTTGTTACTCTGGGAACGTGGAGGAGCAGGATGATGTGGGAAGTTGAGTTGGCACATTGATGGCCTCAGTACAATCTGTATTGTTTAATTACTTAAGAGGGAAAAAGGTGGTGGGATCACACCTATGGTGCATCTTAGAAGGGTACAGGTGAAACTTACTAAATGTAGACTACCAATGTCTACACATAGTGATTATGAAAATGCCATGAAGTCTTTGTTAAATAGTTCAATGAAAATATTTCAGATTGTATATGAAGTCAGCACATTGTGCCCCATGATTGCACTAATGTACACAATTATGATTTAATAAAAATTTTTTTAAAAAGTGTTGTATGAAAGGAGAGAAGGTTAGCACTCCCCTTGACAAGGATGGAAGAGGCCCTCGGGCCTGACAACATGCATACGGTTAAGGCATTGCACCTACTTCGTGGCATCTAGCCATCATTTAAAAAAAAAAAAAAAGGGAAAAAGATCTGAAACAATATAGTATAATGTTAAGATCTGGTAAGGCCTTATGTTAATACATCAACATTTTAAATATTATTTTCTATTGTTAACTGTTATGTTTGAAATATTTCATAATAAAAAAGGGCCGATTGAATCAAAATATGGGGTCTTCGTGGGCATATTTGTGCCTGTTTAATTCCTTTTTCTGTCTCTAGGCAGGGTACAGATGGGGAAGCTGTGTTTACTGAGCACCCCTATATGCTAGGCACTGTGCAAAGGGCCTTCCATACTTTGAAATTTGAATTCACTTACAGATTAGGTGGAATTTTAGACTCTTTCAAGGATCTTTCTAAAGATTTCACATTGATACCAGGTTCCATTCAGTCAGACATGTCAATAAATTTAAACTTGTGGCCTTCTTACTACAACTTAAGCCTGTTTCTTCACTGTGGATTAGATCCAGCTGAAGCCTCTCTGAGAACTTCCCAGCTTACCTGAGCTCCCTAGAATGCACATGATCTGCCCGCTCTCAACGTACAAGGACACATCTTTGAGGATCTGCCTGTTCCGCTGCTTCCAGCAAGAGTTGAGGTCCCACCAGGGCCCAGCGCGATTGCTTTAAAGGAAAGCCCCCCCCAGAGAAGGCGAAGGCAGCACGGGGTCCAGGAAGGGCCAGACCCCTGTCACCCCACTCTGATCCCAGCTACACCAACCCCAGTTGTCTCTGGACAGGCTTCTAGTGGGTTCCAGCCTTGGTGCCCCCTTCTGCAGAACCTGACAAGCAGTGATGGAGGCCGTCAATCATCTGCAGAGAGGGCCTGGCCTGCAGCTGCTCTGAATGAGCCCTCTCCATCTGGCTGGGAGGTAGCCAACCTTGCATTCCTTCCCCATCACATTCCCAGGACCACCATTCCCCAAGCCCCTCTCTATCCACACAGGGCAGCCACAGACACAGGGGAGGGTAGCCGGAGGATAAGAGGCAGGGGTGCAGGCTGGTCACTGCTGCCACACTGCTTATGCCTGGGCCGGGCCTGGCTGGAGAAGGGGCATTCCCTGTTGTTCCTACTTTCCCAGGTGCTTCTCCTCTCCTCTCCCCGTGCAGTCCACTAAAGAGCCCGAAGTCCCCAGGGAGGCTCACCCAGTGAATAGGAAAGGCGTCAGAGGGGGTGAGAGCTCCCCGCCTGCTGGCAGGGGCAGCTTACCTGACGCTGTAGGAGGCGTGGAGGACACCTAGGCTGTGGCGAGCCTCCTCCGGGGAACTCTGGGAGCCTCTGCTCTCTGGGAGTCCCGAGGATCCCCTGGGTGCCAGAGACTGGAGGTCACTCATGGCTTGCATGAGGCAGAGACCCACAACTTCTATGGTGAGCCGTCCCTTCCCAGAGTGGTTTCAGCTGAGGACCCTGTGGCAGACTGCCCTGCCTGCTCCTCACTGGTCCCCAACTCCCTGGTGAGGCCAGCCTGGAGGCGGAACTGGGATTTGGCCCCAGATGCCATTATCTGATGAACCTTTAACCTGAGTGTGCAGAATGCAGGCTGCGTGGGTGGGGCCGCTGCAGAGAAAAGGACAGGGCCTGGCACAGACGGGGTCCGTGGTGGCCCCGCTCTACGAAGCAGAGAGAGGCAGCAGCCAGGTCCAAAGGAGCGGCAGTCAAGGGCCACTGACCTGCTGCCCCATGGCTGAGACCACCAGTGGAGAGGAAAGGGGGCTGCAGAAGGGAGCCAGGCCCCAAGATGCCTCTGTGAGTGACCGGGTTGCCCAGCCCTGGTGGGGGAGAGGTCAGACCTTTGTCTCTTCTCACAGGAGCTTTCCGTCCCCCCGGTGACCTAGACTCCAAGCACACGAGCAGGCGGTAGCAGGACTCAATCTCCCGGTGCCAGAGGCTGAGGGAGCAGGGTCGGGGCCTCTGCGGTCACTCCTACCCTGAGGAGTCTCCCCGGGACTTGATGTCCTTGTGCGGGACCTGGGCTGATGTAGCTCTTTCCGAATGAAACTCCATCACAGAAACGTGCTCCCACATGGCGGGGACTCAGCTGTTGTCTCTTTTGTTTAGGAAGCTGTGAGCTAAGAACCTGGTGACAGCAAAGTGATGACGAGACAGGACAATGGATGACTTTTAAGGGAATGTCAGAATTAGTGCAGAATGCAAGTGTAGCCAGGAATCACGGGCTCCAGGAGAGAGCCGGTGCGGGTAGACAGAGCCGGCGGCCGGAGCCGGAGCCGGGAGCTGGTTTTCCTCCCTCGTTTTACCTAAGAAAGATTCGCTGGAGAAATCGGGGTGTGACTTCTAAGCTAAATTACAAGACAGAAGAGAAGCAGAACCCCCTCAGCCCACCTTTCTGTCTTGCCTGTCAGGGGGTAGAGGAGAGAAAGACGGGAAAGACTGCGGACTCTCCATGTAACAGGGATGGTCACAGGCCCCTGGACTGGCCTTCAGATCAGGAGCTCCTTCAGGAGCTCCTGATTTCCGCTCAGTTCTGCAGTCACTGAAAGTGACTGGCTCTGCTCCCCCAACACCCCCGAGGCCAAGCCCTGCGGGGAAATTCCTCTGACCTGAATAAGACAGAAAGTCTAGGGGCTTTGGAGCACGTGTGCCTGGAAGGGCTGATGATTCAGCCACCACAGCTCTCTGGGAGGGGCAAAGAACTGCCATAGCCTCACACCCAGACACAGGTGGGGGCCCTGCCACCACCACTTCTCCTCCTGATCCTCTTACCCAGGGGCTCAGGAATGTCTGTTCCTGATCGCTCAGAGACTTCAAGGAGATGGCGAGGGCCGCGTAACCTGTCTAGTATTTTAAAGGTATCAGTCAAGCTGTAGACTGTTACATAAATAGTTTTATCCTCTTACTCTGACATTCCTTCCTCCTAACCTGGAAGGCCAGTGATGAATTGAGAAATTCTAGGGCTTCTCAGAATAGCAGCCAAATGTGACGGCTCCACTTCCAGTCCAAGCCTGTCCCCATCTCTGCCCACTCCTGTCTCTGTCCCACTCACTACACAGGCCCCTCATGCGCCTGCGTGGGTGCACAAGGCCTGGGAGGGGTGTGTAGGCTGTAGGGGTGATCTTAGGTGCCAATTGCACAGGAAACTCGGGCCTCTTGGTAACTGGGTGACAAGTGCCCTGGGCCCACAACGCTTCACTGTGCAGGAAGAGCAGGGCCACAGGAAACTGGGAGAGTCCTCGGCCCAGGTCAGAGCTCTGTGAGATCTTCTCTGAGTATTTCAGTAGGCCCAGGAGCAAGCCCTGCCTGCCCCTCCCCAGCCCTGGGTCCTGAGCATCACGCCATCTCCAGGCTCCTCATTTCAGAACAGGACGCTGCTCTGTGCTCCCAGAGTCTCCTTCTTTCCTACGCTTCTGACTCGGAAATTTGATCAGAAGTTAATACAAGGAGAAATTACAGTGTAACTCAGCAGGCGCTGAGCTGGTTACCTACAAATAAACCTGCTTTTGCTTTTTTGGGTGTCACCTGTCAGAAATTCAAGTGACGTTCTGACAGTCATACTGATTAAGATGTCAGCCGAATAGATATTTAAATATTTGAAAATGCAGAGAATTTGTCAAAACCTCAGGAAGAGTCTAACAAACCCTTCCTGGGAGCCAAGGAAAATATTTAAAAATGGAACAGAAGTTGTCTCCATTTCAGGCATGAATTTTCTTCTTCCAGAAGAGGAGCTGTCTGTGCAGCCCCTAGAAGGCACAGTCCCTCTAGGTGGTTGCGGTCTGGGCTGGCACACCCCTGCCCCCCTAGTCCAGGGAAGGGCCTGTGTGAGCCTCAGAGCGGGGAGCCAGGCACCTCGCTCCTTCCTCTCACCTGCCTTCCATCCCACTGCCTCTGTTGCACAGGCCTCAGCACAGTGGGACTACTTGGGCTTCAGGCCACCTCCACATTTTGCTCCAGACTCCAAATGTCTGGCCGCTCCTCCACCCCTGAATCCAACCTGGGCACCTTTTGGCCTACAGAAACAATTTCTAAGCTCATTTATAACTGACGCCAGTTATATTATGTCATTTATATCTTATGCCAATATCTGATGCCTCCTGCAGATTTTTGTTTTAGAAAGTGTAATGATAACAACAGGGTGCGTGTTGGCCCCAACGAGTCTCTCAGCAATTGATACAATTTCTGGTAGTTTAATGGAGTCATACAGAACTAGGCAGCATGTCTGTGGTGGTGGGAACACAGGGCTGACCTGCCAGAGGCCAGCAGCTGTCGGAGCTGCCTTGATCTCTCTGGGGCATCATTCTCCACACCAGAGGGCGCAGACCTTCTTGCTGTCTCTCCCCATCTCTGCTTCCTGCCTTGGTGCATTGCCAGCTGCAAGAGGGTGAAAGGTTGGTGAGAACTTGAGTTCACTGGCTTGCTTTCTCAATTTGAAAACATATTGTGAAATTGTTCAGACGAATCAATGTAAAGAATGGTGATCTCCCATGCTCCTGCACTAATTGCCAAAAGCTGAAGCCTTCCCCCGGTCCCCCCCTCTCCATGTCCCCTTTCCCCTTATATGTGTCCTGTTCCCAAGAGACAAGCCCTCTCCTGAAGTAGGTGTTTAGCTTCCTCATGTTTTTCCTATAGAATTTTGGGTTTTTATGGTGACAATCCAAACATTAAACAATATATGTAGCTTTGTTCAGTTTTTCCTTCTTTCTCAGAACTCAGGGGGCTACCAGAGTGGGCCGGCAGCAGACTGTTACCTGTATTCTTTCTCTCCACCTCTTCTGGTCTGGAATATTCCCTCCCAGGACTTCTTACCTCCACCATTGCAAGAAGACTACCAGATGTTATTGTCTCGTTAGCTGTTTTCCACTCTGGAATGCATGTGCATTGTGAAAACAAATCTTTGGTCAGATGCTTGAGGTCAGCCTGCCCCTGCGCCTGGCCACCTGGCTCTGTCCTAACCACCTGTCTCACTGGCTAAAATCCAAGCTTGTCAAAGACTTTCTCACGATCACATTCCTAACTCCAAGCCTGAATGAAGCATATCACAGACTCGCATGAATGTTTGTTATGTGTCTGATTGATTGAAGGGATGCAGCAGCATGAGAACGGCAGCTCTGGGGGAGAGGTCTACAGGAACTCGTTAATGAATACATACTTGTTCCTGTGCTATGGCAGTGAAAGAAAATTGAATGCATTAAAAAACGGAAACCAGGTGGCGCCTATGGCTCAAGCGGCTAAGGCGCCAGCCACATACACCTGAGCTGGCAGGTTTGAATCCAGCTGGGCCTGCCAAGCAACAATGACGGCTGCAACCAAAAAATAGCCGGGCATTGTGGTGGGCGCCTGTAGTCCCAGCTACTTGGGAGGCGGAGGCAGGAGAATCACTTGAGCCCACAAGTTGGATGTTGCTGTGAGCCGTGATGCCACAGCACTCTACCCAGGGTGATAACTTGGGACTCTGTCTCAAAAAAAAAAAAAAAAAAAGGAAACCTTCCTAGTTAGGCTCTCCCTTTATTTGGGCCTTCACGATTTAAATGATTGAATTGTTAAAATAGAAAGGATTCGGGGCCGGTGCTGTGGCTTGAGTCTGTAATCCCAGCACCCTGGGAGACTGAGGCAGGTGGATCTCTTGAGGTCAGGAGTTCGAGATCAGCCTGAGCAAGAGGAAGACCTGGTCTCTAAAAATAGCCAGGCATTGTGGGGTGGGGGCACCTGTAGTTCCAGCTACTCAGGAGGCTGAGGCAAGAGAATCACTTGAGCCCAGGAGTTTGAGGCCAAACTCTTGTGAGCTATGACACCACAGCACTCTACTGAGGGCAACAAAGTGAGACTCTGTCTCAAGAAAAAAAAAAAATAGAAGGAATTCAGATCTTCAGAGCTGTAGATGGTTAATACCATTCGTAAGTATCAGTTGACACCATGAAACATTGATTTGTTTGATGTACTTTCAAATATCCCAACACTCAACACCAATGACATCATGACAGTGGTGGTGACGATGCCATTTCAGGGACTTCTGAAATTTCCCTTCCTTCCTCCCTCGCTGTCTTCTCCTTTGTCCTCAGTCACCTCCACAGGTGAGACCCTCACCTGTCTTGTCTCCCAGCAGGGCCTCCAGGACAGCTTGTTTTCCTCTGAAAGTGACAACAGCCTGTATTTCACCTATACTGGCCAGCCCAACACCCTGGAGGTCAGGAACCTCAGCTACCAGGTAGAGGCATTCCTGGGATTAAGGGGAGAGGAGCAGGCTGGGACGGAAAGGGGGAGCCCACCCTGCAAATCCTCCACCCACAGACACAGCCCAGTCTGTGCTGAGCCTCACGTGTCAGGTGCAACATGCGCCATTTAGGGCACTTGCTATAGCTGGAGGCTGAAAGGCAGTAACAAAGAGTGAGATCCTTGTGGAAACATAAAGAAGACTTTTGTCTAGAACAAAAGACCTCTAGATCACTTTTTAACTTTATATTTTGAAATACTTTTACATTTTTGAAAGAGTTTCAAAAATAGTCCAGCATTCTCATATATCCTTTGTCCAACTTTCCCTAATGTTAACTTCTTGCACACCCACAGCATAATTACCAAAACTAGGGAATTAACAATGTATAATGCTAATAACTAAAGTCTTACATACCCATATAATAATTATCAAAACTAAGACATTAACAATATACAACACAGAATTCATTCAGGCTTCATTAATTTTTATATCTTTTTCACAAATAAAATAAACTCTCCCTGGAGCTAATAAAAGATCCAGAGTGCAGGGACAACCATGGACCTTTGGAGGCTCTCAGGAATACCCCGGTCAGGTTCAAGGACCTACTCCCATACCTCCTCAGAGCAGACCATTTGTTGCTTAGATGGAACTTGGTGGGGCCTGAGATGGTGAATCCCACAGGCCTGAGTGTGCTTCCTGTGGGTGTGAGTCAGGACGAGCCAGCGAACCACATCATAACCTTTCTTTGCTTTACCACTTACTAGCTATCTGATCTTGAGTGAGTTACTTAGCTTCTCTGAGCCTCACCCGTAAGACAGGGATTCTAAAAGTACCTACGACATAGGTGTACAATGCTGATGGAATGAAATAGCAGATGCGAGGCAGCTAACACTGGGTCTTGCCCATAGCAAACACTTGATAATTATTATTAAGTTATTATTAGCAGTCAGTGAAGACATGTTGCTTCACACTGTATTTTTATTTCTGCTCTGCGATTGCTCATGTTTTCTATGCCCCTTATCTTCAGACTCGGAAACAACACTTCAAGTTGTTAACATAGGTTGGGGGCCAGCCTCTGTGTTTGGTAGAATTCAGGTAGGGGTGCCTTGGGCCTATTGTGTATTAGCAGGGGGATGTTCCCTGCGGAAAGGGGCCCATCCAAGGCACAGGGAATTGAACAGAAGTTGCTGAAACCCTCCGAGCCATTCGGCTCCCTAAGGAACCTTCCAATGTCACCCCACAGGTGCACGTGGCCTCCCAGATGTCTTGGTTTGAGCAGCTGGTTCGGTTCCAGATGCCATGGACATCTCACAACAGCCAGGATTCCTGTGATGTGGGCATCCAAAACCTGAACTTGAAAGTGAAAAGCGGGCAGATGCTGGCCATCATAGGGAACTCAGGTACCACTTAAGGCCATGGTTTCTCTCTCTTGAGGGATGCAGAATGGTCTTTCGAACAGACAGATGCTTCTTATCGAACTCTTGGCGGACTAGTAGAATAGTATGGCACATGGTTAAGAGCAGAAGTTCTGGGTCACACAGACTTGAGCTCAAATCCTGGCTCCTCTGTTTTTTAGGTAGCTGTAGTTGTGAGGAGTCGTGAGTGCGCCTCTTGTCGACCTAAAGCTGCAGCCTGAGCAGCTGTCTTTGGTTAACAGCTTCACTGAAAGAAGGTCATCAAGCAGCTTCAAAATTCGATGTTCTTTTCAGAGACTGTCCCTCCACCATCAGATTCTGGCTATGGTCAGACAGCCCCCACCACAATCTCAGAGGGCCCCTCCAGAATCTTAGCACAACCTTTAACTATTTGCAAAGAGCCAGATTCTTGGAGTGCCCCACAGGCCAAATTTGAAATTATAGAACATCTGAGCTGAAAGGGGGCTTGGAGAACAGAATTCATTCTCCTCATTGTGTTCTGTCTTTCTTCCCCCTACCAGTTTGGAAGGGTTTTTAGAGGAAGGTTTTCAAATTATCTACTCCTCAGTATTTCTAGAATGTCCTCCTGTACCTATACAGACACACAGACACATACACACTCCCCTTCATTGAACAGGTAAGAGACTCAAGCCTGGGGAAGTTGAGGGATTCTCTTAAAAATACGTTTTTAATGCAGAGCTAGAACCAGAGCTTTGGCCTTCTGCTTCTCACATCAAGGCATTTCTCCCTGGAACGCCTTTACGTAGTCTTAGAGTACTTTATACCTTTTAATTAATCATTTCCAGAGATAGCAATTACTCAACTTCTTGGACACCTGCTCCAAGCTTTTACATTCTTCTGATAGAGAAGCGTTTATTGTCGAACCAAAGGTCAAATGAGATCCTGTGAGAAAGTGCTCTTCGTAACTGGACCAACGTGTAGTCAGTAAGTCCCTCCCACTTAGGCCCTGACCCTGAAATCTTGATCTAAAGAAGAAAAGAGTGGCTCCCTCATGGACCTACTATTTTATTTTTATTTGTAATTTCTGGTAGCTCTTCTTGTTCTACCTGCCTTTTCTTTCTGAATTGAACATGTAGGAGACACATGAGCCCTACTTAGCATCACTGTGATTAATACTCGGTACAGACAACCCTCAAACTCTTAGTAGCCCTGATTTGTGGTTGAGGAAAGTGATGTTCAGAGAGGCTGAGCAGGAATTATATTAAATAGTTTCTAGATCTTTTGACTCTAGGTTCAGGGTCGTTTGGCTTCAAGTTCACTTCACTATGTTAAAAGAAATACTTTAGGTTTGGCACCTGTAGCTCAACGGCTAGGGTGCCAGCCACCTACGCCGGAGCTGGTGGGTTTGAATCCAGCCTGGGCCTGCCAAACAACAATGACAACTACATCCAAAAAAGAAAAAATGTCGGGCGCTGTGGCGGGCACATGTAGTCCCAGCTACTTGGGAGGATGAGGCAAGAGAATCACTTGAGCCCAAGAGTTTGAGGTTGCTGTGAGCTGTGATGCTACAGCACTCTACCCAGGGTGTCATAGTGAGACTCTGTCTCAAAAAGAAAGAAAAGAAAAAGAAAAAAAGAAACACTTTAGACAAATACAATTGAGCAAAGTTTATTTGAGCAAACAATGATCCTTGCATATGGCAGCATTCAGGGCCAAGAAAGGCTCAGAAAAAGGATATACAGACCCAGCTTGATTGGTTACAACTCGGAGTCACCAGTATTTGGGCATAATCTGATAAGGCCGCTGATCTGCCAGTTGATAGCTTGTGATCGTCTGAAGCTTGGCTGTCAAGATTGGTTGAGCCTCTGCAATTTGTCTCGGCCAACCTCTGTCTCGCGGTTAGGTCACAGTTTGTTTACACACCAACATTGCTGTTCCCTCCAAAGGAACTCCAAATACGGAAGCAGTCTCAAACCAAATTTAATTTAACAGCTAAAGTTATTATTTTTTCTTTTTTCAAGAAAGTTTATTTCAGCACATTATGAGGGTACCTACATTTTGGTTACATATTTTGCTTTTGTGGATTTTAAGTCAAAGTTACACGTGTGCCCTTCACTCAGAACATGTGCGATGCCCTTCCCCCTCTTCCTCTCCTCCCTACTAGAAATTCACTGAGCACATTGGTGTTGATCACCTGGTTCCAACTTAGTATGGAGTACATGTGGTATTTGTTTTTCCATTCTTGCAATACTTCACTTAGAAGAATGGCTTCCAATTCCATCCAGGTTGTTATAAAAGATACTAGACCATCGTCTCCTTTATCGCTGAGTAGTACTCCATGGGATACACAGACCATATTTTATCAATCTGTTCTGGTATCCATGGGCATATGGGTTGTTTCCACATCCTTGCGACTGTGAATTGTGCTCCTATGAACGTTTAAGTTCAAGTGTCTTTATTATAACATGCCTTTTTTTCCTTCGGGTAAATACCTAGTAGAAGAATTATAGGATCAAATGGTACTTGAAATTATTTAAATGATTTCTCTCTTCCTTTCTTCTTTTTTTTTTAGACAGAGTCTCACTTTGTCATGCCCAGTAGAGTGCCGTGGCATCACAGCTCAGATTCCTGGACTCAAGTGATTCTCATGCCTCAGCCTCCCAGAGTACTGGGATTGCAGGCATGAGCCACTTCACCCAATCTGATTCATTCATTCATTCATTCATTCCTCCCTCTTTCCCGCCCTTTTTTCCTTTAGAAAGTATCTCTGTTGCCCATGCTAGAGTGCTATGGGGTCAGCCTAGCTCACAGCAACCTCAAACTTCTGGGTTTAAGTGATCCTCAGCCTCCCAAGTAGCTGGGACTACAGGCACCCTCCATGACTCCTGGTTAACTTTTCTATTTTTAGAAGTGACGGGGGGCCTGTAGCGACTGTGCTAGGCATGAAATTATAAAAATGATTTCTTAGATTTATCACTTATACTTCCTGTGACTTTTACTGCGTGCACACACACACACACACACACACACACAGAATGCTGGTCATAATTTTACAAATATAAATAAGAGCAGCCCCAAGTATTTTAGCTTCTTCTACAGAATCAGCAATGCCAAAAGTGTTTTTTATTTTGTTTATTTTATTTATTTATTTTTTTGAGACAGAGCCTCAAGCTGTCACCCCGGGTAGAGTGCGGTGGCATCACAGCTCACGGCAACCTCCAACTCCTGGGCTCATGCGCTTCTCCTGCCTCCGCCTCCCAAGTAGCTGGGACTACAGGTGCCCGCCACAATGCCCAGCTATTTTTTTGGTTACAGCCAACATTGTTGTTTGGTGGGTCCGGGCTGGATTCGATCCCGCCAGCTTAGGTGTATGTGGCTGGCGCCTTAGCCTCTTGAGCCACAGGCGCCGAGCCAAAAGTGTTTTTTAATTAATGAATGCACTGATTCCAGCCATTTTACAAGGGTCCAGAATGCCTATGGATTTTCTTCCTGGTTTATAGAGGGTCTGCCTCAGTGGAC